>JASANC010000624.1:0-22402 GCA_030248135.1 Theristus sp. LFF4_11 | reverse complement strand
ACAATTTTTCCTTTCGCAAACTATTCCGTCTTCGTTTCTTTACCGTTTGAGCTCATCGATGGCTCATCGTATCCCGTTTCACGAGTACTTTATTGGCATATGTTGCCCAAAGAATGTCGTTTTGTTTTCATGGAGAAAAGTGAAGCAACGTCTTTGCAACGAGTGCGCGCGCGTGTGACACGAAATTTTTACGACTGTTTTTTTCTTATAAAAACTGAACTTTATTTGCCGAGTTATACATGTGCGTGTAGCCTGGAAGCTGGCCTTTCGATCGACACCAACCACAGCTCGGGGGCTCTATATTGCGAAATAAATCTGGGTAACACTGCTGCTGCATTGAAAATCTGCTGCAACGATGACCACCGAAAGTCTGTCATCCAACTTCTCGAGCTGTGCACAATACCACAAGCTGCGGTTGGGTGTGTTCCAAAACTCACAAAATATAAATTCCCATTTCTATTGCAGTGGTAATAAAGAACAACATTCGTATCAACTTCTGATCCACACATTTAGCACGTTGTCAAATAACAGTTAAACCCTGGAAAATGTATTTTTTTGTTGTGATTGTGTTCGGTTTGATGAATCAGAGTCACCTTTCGTTTAATTATGCTGTTTCCGTGTGATTTTGAGCAGTTTTAATGATTGCGGCGAATTTTGTTTGCGACGTATTTTGAATTTGCCATGTGCATATTTTCTGCGGCGTATTTTGGCATGCGGCGCGCTTCCCTTGCGGCGTATTTTGGCTGTACGGCAAATTTTTGCGGCGGAGCGTAATATCATAAAACGTGCCAACCGTAAAATACGCGTTATACTTGATTTTTAGTGTATTTTTAGCATTATTTTGCTGTTTTTATGGCTTTTTAGCGTTTTAGCTATCCATCTATCAAATTTCAAAATTTTGACCACGCCCTCCCCAAAGTCACATGCCCTATGTACAGGGTGGGCAAAAAAAAGGTTCCATTTTCAAACTGATGTCACTGGCTGGTGTTTCAATATTATGAGCTGAAATTTTCAGCACTGATAAAACATGCGTTGCCATTTTATTGACAAAAAATTTTTTTCCGATATATAATTCCTAGCGCTCACTGTGGCAGATTTTCTAAAAAGCTCGAAAAATCAACAAATTGACTGAAATGAGTGCAAGAAAAAATTAGTATCAAGATGCGTGATTCAATTTTGACACTGTTGCGAAGGTGACAAATTGGTCGTTTTGGATACCCGTGATAGTTCAAATCATGCGCTCAGAGTTGAAAGGTCTCACACTTTAATTGCATTTGAGCACCTCGAGCGAAATTCTGATGTTTCACAACGGACTCGAGTCAGCAATGCGACTGCGACAGAAAGAATTGTTCAGTTGATTTTTTTGTTTTCTGTGTTGCTCTGTCTGTTAATTTGTTTCTTTTGAAAAGTTTTTCTGCGGTTTGAATAAAAACAGTGTTTCAGTTTCAGTTTTCTGCAGTTTCGTCATGGTTATGACAGCAGAACAACGGGTCTGGTGTGCTATCTGGTGGGAGCAATCTGAAAGTTTTTCTGCAGTGACTCGCCAGTTTCGCGTAAAATTCCATCCAGCCGCTGCCGGACGACAAACCTTGATGATGATTTGGATGTCTATGAGCAATGATTGTTTTTCGTTGCTAAATTCTTCGTTAAAAATCCGTTTTTTTTTAAAATTTGGGAATTTTTTAAACATTGTGCTGTAAAACTGAATCTATTTGACCAAACTGATAAAAAATTTTGTCAGAAAAATGGCATCACATGTTTTATCAATGCTGAAAATTTCAGCTCATAATATTCAAATACCAGCCAGTGACAGCAGTTTGAAAATGGAACCTTTTTTTGGCCCACCCTGTACCCCATCGCCCCCGGCTCTGGAACAACTATGACCCCCCATGATGGGGGTCCCACGTTACCATAGTTTGACCCTCACCTTTTTTGGTCGGCACCCTCCAACACGGTACCATACACATTGTGTTGTGAAAAAAGTTTTGAAGAAAAAAAAAAAAAAAAAAAATTTTTTTATTTTTTTTCGTTTAAAAAAAAATTTGGATTTTTTTTTTTAAACTTAAAAAAAATTGAAAAATTTTTCTTCTACTTTGCTCTGAAAAATCGGCATTTTTGTTTTTTTTAATCACTTTTTTTAAAAAAAAAATTCATTTTTGTTTAACAACCCTAGTATGGACTAGGGTTAGGGGGAAAAATCCGGATTTTTTTTTTAATTTAAAATTTTTTTTTAAATTTTTTTTTACAAGTTAGGTTTGTTCGAAGCGTCTCGTCGAGCTGAGTTCATCTAGACTATTTTCAGAACGATCCGAAAAACTATAAGAGCGAAAATCGTGTTTTATTGAAATTATGTCCATTTCATAGAGGGAAAGGTGCATTTTCAACAGTAAAACAGGACAATTTTCCACGAGTACTTGACTATTGCACCGTTCTTAGTTGGTCCTCTTTAGAAAATTACCAAAATTTGACTGTGTTCAAAAATTCCTGTGTGCTGTAGCTAAGTCGGCAACCCCTGTCGACCCAGTCGCCCCCCCCCAAGACACTTACTTTCAGGTTCAACCAGCTATGCTATCTGCCACGTGGCGAGAGCCCACTCTTCAAATCATCGTATCGAAAACACGTACCATGATTTCGCGATCACGTTGCGGGCAACTGACAGACGCAAGTTTAACACGTTAGTTTAGCTCAGCACGCAAGTTTTAACATGTGGCCATGTTATCGGGTATCTGAAAAACGGTCGTGTGATGTGGTATTAACCAACATCTCCGCTCCAATTGTTTAACAATATATCGCACAACTCCATTGTAGACCTATAACATACGCCAATCAACAAAATATCATGTTCATCTCATGGCCTACCGACTGAAAAAACATGTTCTAAGTTGCAACAAAACGATTTCTGAAACGATATTTCAATTCAGTTAAGTCACTTCAACGGTAAAAATTGACTCTAGAAGTCATCCAAATCGAAAAACATGGAGTACGTCGGTCAAAATGACCAAATAATGACATGTACCTAAGCACACAAAGAAGTTGGGAAGAAAATTTGGTTTGAACTTTCAAAATATTATGCCATAAATCGAATTTTCAGAGCAAAGTAGAAAAAAAAATTTTCAAATTTTTTTTAAATTTGAAAAAAAAATCCAATTTTTTTTTTAACGAAAAAAAATTTTTTTCAAAGCCCCTAACCCTAGGTTGGGGGGCCGATATAAATAGCTGGAGCAAATTTTCTAGATGGATAGATAGCTGGAAAATTTTGGGGGCCGCGCGGGGGGGGGGGGCCTTGTGATTTTGGGGGGGCCGGTCAAAATTTTGAAATTTGATAGATAGATAGTTAAAACGCTAAAAAGCTATAAAAACAGCAAAATAATGCTAAAAATACACTAAAAATCGAGTATAAACGCGTATTTTACCTAAAATTAGCGAAATTTTCAAGAATTACGAGCAAAAATGGTCAATTTTGGTCAAAAATTGACTTATTTAATGTCTTCGAAGACAAAAATTTTCAGATAGATAGCTGGCTGAGAATTTTTTTTGGATAGATAATAGCTGAGCCGAAAAAACCTGTCTGATAGAGATAGATTCGAAAAATTTTTGTGGGGGGGGCCACAAAACACCCCTAGAACAACTATGTCTTCTAGTGTTTTGACCCCCAAAACGTCACTAATTGTCCCCAGCCCAAGTGAAAATACACATACCGGCTTGAAATTCGATCAATTCTGATGATGTGTCGCGACGGCAGGACACGAAACGGCAACCAGCAGACAACGTAACGCTTGCAAACGGAGCAGCTCGGACGCTCAAATTTAGATTGCGAGGCGAATCGTCACCTTATCTGCATCGGGAATGGTAAGCCAACCTTTGGGACGCTCAAAAACTTTATCGCAGATGTTGTTAAAGCTTAAATCAGTCAGTAAAACGGTCCAAAATCGACTGCTAAAGGTTTTACGAGGTAATATCAAAGAAAATGTTTGTTGAACTTTCGAAAAATTGTGCCAAAATTGAGGTTTTCAGAGCATATTGGAGGAAAATTTTTCGAATTTAAAAAAAATCGGCATTTTTGTTTTTTTCAATCACTTTTTTTTAAATTTTGATTTTTGTTTAAGAACTCTTCTCAAACCCCTGCTCTGGAACAATCTGATTTTTTTACAGAGATAAAGCAACTTCGCAGAGCTGTTTGCTGATTTGCTAGCTAAAAGTCCAAAAAATCGAAAGAAAGCAAACGGTGTTTTATTGGAACACACAACAAAACACAACAATTGGTGGGATGTCGCAAAAGGACGTTGATTGTGAGCCGGTGTACAACGGCACGGTGACGCCGGCGGCGGCAGACGCACCGTTCAAATTGAAGCAGCGCATCAGCCTGTTCAACGCGTGTGCCATAATTGTTGGCGTCATCATTGGCAGTGGCATTTTTGTGTCGCCAAAAGGTGCTTGCTGTTGTGATTTTTTCAATTTATACTGCCTTTCTTTTACCACCCACAAAAGCTTTGTGGTCGTCGTACGGAATTTTCAATCAATGCCAGCGTCATCAAGCATGATCTTCTTGGTTTTTCACAATTAATAAAATGCATTCAGTCAACGTTCCTGTCAATTCATACAAATACAGCTTTCTCAGAACTTGCCAACACTGCCACTGCCCTGCTTATCGCTAGAAACTGTTCGTGCTCAAATCTTTGCTTATCGTTTGTGTGTGTGTGTGCTTTTTCAGGACTTTTGTCACTTCGCCAGAAACTTTCATTCATTCATTTGTTTGTCGTTTTCTACACATGGTTAAAGAAAACTCGTGCGTTCGACTTTGTTTGTTCAGGGGTTTTGCAAGAGTCCGGCAGCGTCGGCATGGCACTGGCGATTTGGCTGTTCTGTGGCGTTTTCTCAACGTTTGGCGCACTCTGCTACGCTGAGCTTGGCACATCGATCCCGAAATCTGGCGGCGACTACGCCTACATCAAAGAGGCAAGCTGGCCACTGCCGTGTGACGAACCAGCAATGGTGGTGGTGCGCTTTTGAGATCAGCCCTGTCTGCTGGAGGGTGCAAACGAAAAAACATGTTTGTGCGCCTCATCACCCCCACGCCTACCTCCGAAAAGATCTTTCAATCTATCTGTCTATCCAGAAAATTTTTCAGCCCAGCCAGTTATATCTATTCTGAATTTATCTATCTGAACTATGGCTCGTCCAGCTCCAGCTATCTATCCTGGAACTAAAATTTGTTGAATGAATGGAAAGTGAATCTGATTCTGGTAATTCACCAATCCAGTTTTACACAGGTTATTTTTCAGTTTTGTTTGCTACATTTTTGCTGTAGTTTTGCGATATCTATATGCGATAAGGTACGGAAAATTTGAAAATATTTAAGGTAAAACACCGGTTTTTTCGCAAAAAAAGGAAAACCGTTTGTTTAGCAAGTTTTATTTCCCATCCCAGCCCTAACTGCTTGTCAAAAACAGCTCAATTGTGAAAGCACTATCGTAAGTAACGGAAACAAAGTGTACTCAAATGCGGGCACGGTTCTGATGTCGGAAAGCAACCGTCGTCTGGCAAACTATCACGTGCACCCGATTTTCGCTGTGTGTCATATAATTGCTTGAGTGTGTCATATAATTGCTTGAGTGTGTCATATAATTGCTTGAGTGTGTCATATAATTGCTTGAGTGTGTCATATAATTGCTTGAGTGTGTCATATAATTGCTTGAGTGTGTCATATAATTGCTTGAGTGTGTCATATAATTGCTTGAGTGTGTCATATAATTGCTTGAGTGTGTTGCGCAGGCATTCGGCCCCCTGCTGGCGTTCGTGTTCCTCTGGGTCGCTCTGCTGATCATCAACCCTGCGAGCAACGCCGTCATCGCGTTGACGTTCGCGAATTACATCCTCAAGCCGATATATCCAAATTGTGCCGTGCCCGAATTGGCCGTGCATCTCGTTGCCATCTGTCTCATCTGTCAGTTTCAGCAGCGTGATCGTTTCACGTTTTTTACGTTTTCGTCAGTTTAAGTACACCTTGTGTTGCTCTAAAACATTGTCATTTTGGTTTTTTGCTTTTCTTTTATCGAAATCATTTTTCGGTTTGATTGCAGGTTTTCTGACATTCGTCAACTGCTACAATGTGAAGTGGTCCACTCGCACGCAGGACATCTTTGCGCTCACCAAAGTGCTCGCTCTCATTATCATCATTCTTGCCGGATTTTACCAAATTTTGATCGGTGAGTGTTTGAAATCAGTTTTGTTATTCAAATTTGTCGGCAAAAAACGTGGGATTTTGTAGATTTGCATTCACAGTGTTTCTGTCAAACTTTTCAAGTCATTTCTCCATTGCTCCAATCAAGACAGCAGATTGTTTTTTTTTATTTTTGCTGTTTTCCCATTAAAATTGTTTCGTAAGTTTTACCGCAGTGTGAGTGCTTTTGGAGCACAAAGATAATGACATCGTATTATTATTAAAGGTGTCATCATTTTGGCCGTCGTTATTTTATACACGAATGTTTTAGAAGTCAGCAGTTGGTTTTCAAAATGAAAAATGCAGCACCTTCGGTTGGGGGGTGTGCTGCTACATGGGACTAATCAAGGCGCTCAGGTTTGCCCTCTGAGTACCCCTGATTTTTAAAGTGATTGATTTAATCAATTTAAAGTACCCCTGATTTAAAGATACAGGATAACTGATAGGCCAAGGCTCATTGATACGTGTGAGGTTTCAGAAACTGTGCAACAACGAGACACGGTAGGGCTAAAATCAACAGGCAAACCTGAAGCGCCTTCATCAGTCAACTGTCCCTGCACGGCTGCACCATTGGTTTAAATAAATTCCCACGTATCACCGAATGTTCCTAGCCCCCTCCCCCCACTGTTAGGTGCAAACAGTGCCAACTCTTGTGTTTTCACAATTTAGTTGTTTAGTTTCACAATGTAAAACAAGTGTACGTGTGTACAACACAGCAGGACAAAAGCTGGCAAACTGCAAAGCTTTGATTTGGTTTAGTCTGAATGCACGTGAAACCGACGTTGGCAATCTGAAAGTACAGCCAAACAGGCAGTTGTTGTTGTTTACCGATACAGGGTGGTCCAGAATTATGGACACATTTTCATTCGTCGAGAGATCATACCAAACGGTAACGAATAGAGCTGAAATTTGGAATGTTTGCTTACGAGCTGAACATTTTGTATTCACTCACTCAGCTTCTGCTATTTGAAAGCCAATAAATTTGAGAACCATGCGTTTTAAATTATTTTCGCTTTTCTCTCGATTTTTTGGTGTTTCTCACCTCACGGCCACCTGCATAATCTCACTATTTCATCACCATTATGACTTTTGGGAGTGAGAAACTTGGAAAAAATTGCTGAAAACAATTTATGAACAGTAGCTTCTGCCGTGAATGCTGTTTTCGAATTCACCTCTATCTGGCGAAGGTCTTTCTCAATTTGTTTCAAGTCAACGCGCTCGAAAGCGGCAACGACCAAAAGCAGTCACAAAATTTCCTAAAGGACATTTTTGGGGAAAACTCGTTAAAAAACCGTGTTTTTACCTTCAGTGCCGACCAACGCCCATATTCCAACGCACATAAAATTTTACATTTTTTAACAAAATTTCTATCTTTACAGAGTATCTCTACCAAAATGTCAACTTTTAAAGTGTTTTTTTATTTAAGGTTTCTAGTTAAATAAAAAATGTGTACATAATTCTGGACCACCCTATACAGACCAGTTTTCCAGTCTGAATGCAACACATGCTAAAAAGAAATGTGTGCAGTCAACTAAGAATTTGTGTTGGGATCGAAATTCAACTTTTATCAGATTCAGATTTTTTTCAACGCACATGTTTGATAAACCATTAATAAAGCCAGACATTTTGTGACATACGCCTCTGTGTCTGTTCACGTCACATTTCAAATGAAAAGCCAGCTGGCCAGCTCGTTGTGTCTTGTCCACAGAAAACGAATAGGCAAACAGACATTTCGTGACAGCATTTCTCTAAGTACAACGAACAATTCGAAGCACAGCAAAACTTGTCGCATTTCGAACAATGTCAGCCACAGTGGTTCCTCTCGTATTAAATTGTTTCTGAAAAAATCGGTTATCGTTCTGAAAAAACTTTCCGACCACGTGGTTTTTTCGACACTGCAGACGATCTTATCTTTTCGCTTGTACAGCAACACATTAAAGCTGAAAGAGAAGTTGGTCTAGCACGCGGTTTTCACTGCTATCTTCAGGGACGACTGATCAGTTCTTTTTTCATTTTGCTTTTCACGCAATACACGCAAAACATGAAGCATGTGAAATTGGAAAAAAAGCAGACACGATTGGGTGTTTTTGGAACACAAGATTTTTGTAACACAACACAACTAAATACACGTGATTCTTGTTGCGCACAGCTTTGCAGCCACGCTGAAACAATGCCATTGCCAGGATAACTCAAGCAACACAGCTATTTGCTCGTGTGGGGGGTTTTCTGTTTGTAAAATTATTTTGCCGGTGTATTCGGTTCAGAGAGAAAAGAAATATTATCAAATGGTCAACATCTTTGTGGAAAAGTTGAAACAGTAGTACAGGGTGTCTAAAAACTACAATTGGCAAAACGGTTCGTTTTCGAGTTTGATCCGATAATAAGGTCTGATTGATTCATTCATTTTATCCGTTTAACAATTGTGTTTTCTGTGAACAATTTATTGCGCAAGTTTTTTACTCCAGTGGTCCAAGAGGGGCACATCACTGATGAGGCCACCCCTCTTCTGCATACGATGTTGGCCAGGCCGAAATGCAGAGAACCATCTTGCAACTTGGTTGATTTGAGCCAACAAAACAGCCGTTTCAGAATAATTATTGATTGTGATTTTCATATATTTTCAGGCAGAGCTGATTATCTGGAGTTGAGCAGCGTGATGGAGGGCAGCCGATACGAGCCAGGCCCGATGTCATTGGCAGTGTTCTCAGGCGTGTTCTCGTTTGCTGGATGGTGAGCATGGCCGTCTGCTAAATTGGACGCTTCAACACAACCTCTTTTCCAATGTGATGCCATTGTTTCAGGAATTACTTGAACTTTGTTACCGAGGAACTGAAAGACCCATACAGGTTGGTAATGATTGCTTTTATGGTTTCACTGGTCTTCAGTTGATTTTCATGCTGTACTTCATGCCGCCGCACTCTGAACAGGAACTTGCCGCGAGCGATCTACATATCATTGCCGATGGTCACTCTGATCTACATGCTCGCGAACGTTGCGTATTTCGCGGTGCTTTCACCGGACGAAGTGCTCGAGTCGAACGCAGTCGCAGTGGTGCGCCTATGCTTGGTTGTTGCCGTGTGCAACGGTGATGTTGTGCTTGTCTGTGTGTCCCTGACGTGTTGCATTGCATGCAGACGTTTGCGTCGCGCATGCTCGGCCCGGTCGCCTTCGTCATGCCGCTGTTCGTCGCGTGCTCCACGGTCGGCAGTCTCAACGGCATCCTGTTCACGTGCTCGCGGTCAGCAAGCGCACTGCTCTTGTTTGTCTTCGGTGGTTCATGTTGCCGAGCAACCAGTCGAAAACGTTTTTGCTTGTTAACAAGGCACCAGAAACGGAAATGCTTTATTGAAGAAGTGAACGAAGTTCGTTCTCCATTGCAAAGCGACCGTCTTGTTCGCTGCTGTTTGTCCACGTGTTTCGCATTGTTGCAGAATGTTCTTCGCTGGCGCACGTGACGGCCAACTGCCGGAGTTGCTGAGCATGATCAACATCAGGTGCCACACGCCAATGCCATCGCTGTTGTTTCTGGTTGGAGCTACCTCTTAGAAATCTATCTTTTAAATTGAGACGAGCGTAAGTATGAGACATTGACCGCAGCTGACAACACTTGTTGTTGTTGTGTAACTCAATGGTTGGTTGTTGTTTTGCTGAGCGGTCACATGGGCAATCAACTGAATGGCTTGCTTGATGCAGCCAATCAGTGTGCCAGATTCAAATGCCAAAGTGTACATATGTTTTTCAGTTTGCTTGTCGCAGATGATAGTGGAACTGTATACGTTTGTGGTGCATTTGCGTGTGTTGCACAGGGTTTACTGTCGTGCGTGATGTGTGCCAGCAGTGACATTATTGCACTGATCAATTACGTGTCGTTTGCTGAGTCTGCCATTGTTGGCATCGCCGTTGCAGGACTGCTCTACCTTCGGTGGCGAGACCCGCACAGGCCGCGGCCAATTAAGGTCACTTTTTTGAACCTCCGTCATATTCTTTAGTTTTGTGAACTGCAATTCAAGTGAATATCGAATTTTTTCCAAGATTGGGTTGAATGAGATTGAGTGAATGAGATGGAATGGACGTTTATTGAAGCGGAATGTTGAGTGCAAATGGCGAACGTTGCGTTGCAGCTGAATCTGCTTATTCCTGTGCTGTTCTTCGCGATGTGCGTGTTTCTCGTGGTGTTCCCATTCTTCATCAGTCCCACGGAAGTGATCATCGGCTGCTTCATCATTCTCAGCGGAGTGCCCGTGTATTTCGTGCTCGTGCGCCCTGTACACAAGCCAGCCTGGTTTCTCCGACCCTGGGGTGAGCGAAAAACTTGCTAATTTCTTTTCGTTTTTATCTCTGCTACGTCACTGTTCTCTCTAGGCGATTGGAGCAACGGTCTTTTGTGCAGCCGCCTCTGTTGCCTGCTTTTATGCTACAACTGAAATCTTGAGTCTATCGTTCTACGCTGAAGTCCTATTTATAAAAAAACTTTCAGTGAAATTCACGCATTGTCTGCAAAAGTTCTTCTATTGTACTCCCGGCCAGAAATCGGACGAATGAAAACGCATAATATGCAAACGCAGCAGCGCTCTTTGGTGGCCATGTAAAATTGTCTCAGTGAAAAAGTTCTATTTATGCCAGTTGAAGTTCTTCGAGTTTTTGTTGCGATTTCTGTATTTTTTCCTGTTACGTTGCGATGTGTCATGGCAGCTTGCATGCGTACGAGCCGTGAGAAAGAAACAGTGTTTCTGACATTTTCATGCTCTCTGCACAGTCTGAATGCTGACATTTTCATGGGATACAACGAATGCGAAGTAAACCCGTTCAATTCAAATTCAATATTCGAAACCTTTCCATGCTGTCATGTCATATTCAATTTTTATTTTTAGTTCTGTTGATTTATAGTTCCAACAAAAACCTCTGGGCAACCGTAAAAAGATTCTGATGGCAAATGTCTTGTCGCGGACCAAATTAAATTGCGACCACGAATATTCGCTTGAAAAAGGTTTTGTGTTGACCGCCTAGGGCCGCCAGATTGAGCTGATGTTATTTGGTGTAAAATCCGTGTTACCGGACATTTTCCATGTTGGTGCTATTGTTGGTCGAACTTGTCATTGGCTCATTGTTCATTATCTGAAGCACACTCCTCCTGATTCGGAGAAGCCTGAAAGATCGAACAATTGGGGTTGAGCGCCAGAAACTTTACATTGAGCAACTGAGACAGAATCAGCTCGCATTGTTTAGCTCGCATTGTTTATTGATTTTGTAGTTTTGTTTTCAGTTGTTTTATGTCTGTTGCATCAACGCTTGTGCTTCGTCTTATTTCTTGTGCTGTTTATGAGCGTTCTTTCAGTTCTAACATCTTGTAAATGAGACGACTCCTTTGATGGAACTGCTATTTTAGTTTGTCACTGTGTTCTTTGAGTTTGATCATTGCTTAGTTCCCCGTTCCCCCAAGCGCTAAGTGATGTTCATCTGCTTCAACTTCTTGTGTATTTCCATTGGAGTCCAGTGTGAACGCAGTGCACTCTGTCCATATAAAACGGCAACGTTGCGTGCGTTCTGGTGTGCACGTGTGTTTGTGGTGCAACATTACTACAGTATGGCCGATTAAACATGGCAACTTTGTTCAGGGTGCAAGGAGCGCGCGAAATTTGAATTAATGAAAAAGATGTTCAGAAACCCAATTGCGTGTTAAATTTTACATGTTTTTCAAAATTAATTGGTAATCCGTGCTATTCTGTTTATTATTTCTCCCTTTGCACACTCGATTGGCGGAAATCTTATCATTTTTGAGAAAGCAACTCTTAGTCTGCGACTAATCTCGCCTTGATTGAGACTGCCATATTTATTCGGCCATACCGTATGTCAGATGAACCGAGTGCATGATTTTCAAACTAGGACTTTTGCCGTTTTCGCTCCAAACTTATTATGATCTTCGGTTTGTTTTTCTGTTTTCTTTGAAATCCATTCGAGTTTCCGCAACATTTTTTTGAAAAACATGACGTATGATGTACACCATGTCTGTTTTTAATTGTTTTCAGTGTGCCTTTGTTTCTTTCCGTGGATGTGTTGGTTCGGTTTTTTCTTTTCATTCACTTTTGCCTGTTTACTGGACCTTACCCCCAAACCAACAGTTACCAAGCAAGCTTTTATCACTTGTGCTTTTTAGGCATTCACTTCCTGTGTGATTAGTGGCATTGTAATTGGGTTGAGCATCGTTTTGAGTGTTGGCATTCTTGTTTTGTTTTTGCAGCACAGGCACTGCCGTGAAACTGAGAATAAGACCAGATGCAGTGTACATCCTGGGAGGGGCGGCAACGAACTCCCACAATATTATTTCAAAAAGCTCATTGCAAAAAAAAAAATTAAAATTTCAATCAGCCATAATTTTCATCATGAAAAAATCTTTTTGCTGTGTAAAGGTGGACGGACTAAGACTATCCATCCACACAAATGAAACATCACACTTTTCTGTGTGTGGTTCTGATCTGAAAATGCCGGAAGTGCATAAAAAGGCCTAATATTAGTTCAGATTGTGATTGTAACAGATAGAAAAGATTGACATATAGTTTTTTTAAAGAAAATGTATTTATATGGGACTAAAAATGAGTGGAAACGCAGCAATCTTATGTGCGCCAATACATTTTTGTCATTGTCCAAGCGCTGATATTATTTCCGTTGCCACCCTTTTTTGATTTGATTCACATTTTTAAACACATTTTCTTTAAAAAAAACCGTGTCCACCTCTTCTATCTGTTACAATCTGAAATAATATTTGGTCTTTTGATGCTCTTCGGACATTTTTCAGAACTTGGCCAGTATGGCCGAATAAATAAGACAGTCCTTGATAGCCAAATAAATAAGACAGTCCTTGCATTCTCCATCAAGACGGGATCAGTCGCAGACTAGTTATCTTTTTCAAGAATGCCAAGATAATTCCAATACACAATTGGGTTTTTGAGCGTTTTTTCTTTCTTTCACATTTCTCGCGCTCCTTGCACCCTAAAAAAGCTGTCATGTTTACTCGGCCATTTCAAATTTATATTGTGCATGTGCAACGTGCACGGCATTAAAAGTTTTCTGTCAAAATGTTGGTTTTCCTTTTTCGTGATTGTATGCGTGTTATCAAGTTACTTTTTGTTGATTGAATGAACGAATGAATGAATTTTTATGATTCCAGCATTTTCAGCTCAAAGTTCCAAGAAATCGACGCAAACGAATTTTAGTGCAGATCTTTAATTTTTTAATTTTTTATTGTGTTGTTTCGCTGCTAGTTTATCTCATGTTTTTCCTCTGTTTGTGCTCTGCGTTTCATCTCTGTTGTTTTGTTGGATTTTTTATTGTTGCCTCGCGGGCACGTTCAGTTTTGTTGGGGCCTAATCAAGCTGGTGCGCAAGTTTTGGGACCGATTTGATTTGATGAAGTAAAACATGGCCAGATACGCACGATAAGCAGTCTTGTCATTGTCAACCAGTGTTCACAGCAATTATCTTGACACGTTGTCCATTTTTCAATATTTTTCTCCGTATTTGATGTCCATTGCCTTTCCGTGTGTTTTCTGTTTTTCTCACTGACGAATCTGAGTTGCTCAAGCAGCTACACAAGAAAATCGTTTTTCAATTTCTGTTGTCACTCTTTTTGTGTTCTTCTGAACATTGGCGACTTTGTGAGAAACTGAAGAATTATCATCAGTCGAAAGAAACATGTGAATACGAAAATATAGTGCGCCAAGATTCTACCTGTGTTTTTTGTTTATTGTTGTTTGATTATTCATGTTCAATTCAAACATGCCGCTTGAAGTATTTCATTGGTGATCGCTTTTATCAGTTCTATTCATTACGCTGTTCATTGTTCATGTTGATTGGATTGTTTATCTTAGAAGTTGTTCATTTTTTGGATTGTTACTTTACAATGAACTTATTCGGTGGGCTTGCGTTTTGGAGCTTGTTGTAGTCGACATCATTTGCAAGGTCAATTGTTTATTGTTGGTTTTTGGTGATACTTCTGGTGAAATCATTTGAAAATGGAGATTTTTTTTCCATTTTTGCAACCAGTGTTTGAATAAAGTTCTTTTGCATTGCATGCAGCTGTTGTTTTGGAACAGGAAAGTTGGCGGTTTTATCTAGCGCGTCTTACCTGCTTATATTCTGATTTGCTTAATTTACGCTTACTTTTCTGGCTGATTTTGTCTGTTTGCTTCGTAAATTTACCTTTCTGTCTGTTTTGCTTTTCTGCTCATGCCTTGCTAATTCGGTGCAGGGGTCAGTTTTCGTGAAAGCTTAGTTGTCCAGCAGTGTTACCCCACTGGGCACCTGAATATGCATCGAGACAATATGATGCAATATCCTTACATCACGTTGAGAAACACTTGTGCAATACAAAAAAAAAGTAAAATTTAACTCCCTGCAATAATTTCTAGGGCTGAAAGTCCAAATTTTGAGGTTTAAAAAATAGCCAAAAAAGCAGAACACCTGTGCATAAACGTGAACAAAATTAAATGTTTGTTGGCTCAACATTATCCATCCTGGATAATAATTCTATTTTCTTTGTTTCAATTTCTCTATTTCAAAAACTCACTGCAGTGTGCATTCTCAATTTCCCAACGGAATTTGTTTTCCGTTTTTCACTTTCATAATAAACAAAATTTTCCCGTCCGACTACAGTTTTTACGTCCATAAACATCACAGAACAAACATAAACATAGATTCTTATGTTTTTAGCTTATCAAACAAAGTGACGGACGAAGGACTGTTCATGACAAGTTGTTGCAGGTTTTGCCATTTTACAGAGACACAAATCAATGTTGGCAATGCTAAAAAATTGGTGTGCCGTGGTCACTGATGATACAAATTTTAACTTTCCGTTTTTTTTTACTAGGAGGCATCTAGAAAATTGCGTTAAAATCAAAAACTGAAAATTAATAACAAAACAATATCGATAATCGCAGCAAATTTGAACTGGTGGACAATAAAGGGAAAATGTGCGGCATGGCCGATTAAACTTGCTGTCTTTTTTGTGGGCGGAGCCCACGCGAGCAATAATTTATGAAGGTACAATACCATTGTGATTCAAACTTCGCTAGGGCTGCGCACAAAGAAAAGATGACATTTTTCATTGGTCAAACCGTATAGTCAAACGGAAAAGGATTGTCAAGGATTCGCTGATCACTTTCAAGATTCCTCATGCAGGTTTAGCGCGGAAGTGCAACAATTTTTATTTTTTAAATTTTTGGCCGTTTTTTTCTGAAACGGTTTTTTTTTCATTTAGTAATAAAAACACATCTTCACACTTTATTCCTTTATTTTTTCGAATCTTTTCTGGAGAAAAATAATTGAAATTTTCTAGCGGTGTTGACGATTTTGTTCAGTTTCGCTTCAAAGTGATACAATTATGTAATGAAGCCCAAAGTAATTTTTTAATTCATGAAGGTTTAATGTTTCAAATCTTTTCATGCTCCGCGTTTAACCTGATCAGGAAGTGAAGTAACAAGTCAGCGAATGCGCGTTTCAAAGTTTCAGTTTGCCTGCTGAAAATTGCATATTGCATAAGCACATGCGGACAGTAGAAATAAATATACATAATATATACTCACAAAAAACAAAATATATTCTCAAAATATAATGAGGGCACGTTGGGAGACTTCATAATTCCATCACCGGAAAACAGGTAGCTCTGTTCATATAATTATGTTGAAAAATCATCATTATGTCTGTATTATTGTGTACACTCAAAACATACAGCAGAAGAGCAAAAGCAATTGACACACTAACTTGATACAGTGCAGTGAACCATTATTCACGTTTGGCTATCTTTGTTTTGAGACGATGAATTTTTGTTTTTAAATATGGCAATTTAAATATGTTGAACAGACTGAAAATGGATCGCAATAATTTTGATGTTAAATATTATCTTTTATTTTGGTCCCGAAACTCAACGCGCGCCTGGATAGTTGAACACTTTCATGCATGACGCGGGAATTCAAAATTGTAAAGTGATCCGAGTCTCATACATAGGGCCGGGTCGCTTAGGTCATTTTGAATTGCCACTTAAAGATTGAAACTAGGTTCCTTTCAACGTATGCAAACGCACGGAGTCGCAGAACCTCAAAAAATAATAATAATATTTGATCATTTTGGTTTTGAACAAACCATAGTCAGTCAGCAAAGTCGAGGTATTCGACATACTGCGAGTTCAAAAAGAATCACATCGCAATGAGACATAAAACGTAGTCAACAGCGTGAAAATGTGAAATACAAAATATTTCAGAATTGAGATTCATCTGCATTTTACTGCTGTGCAAATTTTCTTGTGCATGCCATTGAGTTTGTGAATTGATATTAGTGGATAATATGCAGCTGCACAACGATGTTACTGGCGAATCGACGAAATATTCATTCGGCCATCAGTGTGAAAAAACACCACACTTAATGACTAGAAAATCGGACGGCTACAAAAAAATAAAAACACGCACAAAAATTTAAAGCAAGAGTTAACGATGAACGCAGTAATTTCAATGCTTGCGAAGAGAATTGTTGCGAATATCAACCGTATGACTCGTATACATAGCGTATGCAATGCGTGAAACATTGTTAGATTCGCAATAAAATTGCAAATCACCATGAAAAAACGAACACATTTTTCAAAATTTCAACAGCGACAAACACGGAAAACAATAGCAAATGCGCATCTGATATTAATTAAAGGAAGTCGGCGCACTGCGACAATCTAAGCGGACAGGCGAGTATGTTCTTCTCAAGGAGTACGGATATCACGACGAACACGCCATAGGCGACGATCATGGTGGCGCCGAACAGCCTGTTCATCTGCCAGCCGCTGACGCCAATGGCGAGCACAAGCACGACGAGCATGACGAACAGCATGCCGACACTGCATACGAGTCCTTTGCTCAGCACCGGGATGTACGTTTGCTGACCGCCGCTCGCGTACTGATACGTCAGGAACAGCAGCCACGGCACTGGCAGGCTGCAAACTTGAAACGCTGCTGCGAGTGCTTGAGAGAAACGAGTACAACAAATGAAACTTACCCCATGCAGACATCGAATATGTTGCTGCCGACGGAACTGCTAACGGCCATGTCGCCCAGCCCTTTTCTGGCAACGATCACACTCGTGATCAAATCGGGAATGCTAGTACCCATGGCCAAAATGGTCAAACCCATGATCTGAACAACAGAAAAAACAGCGGTAAAACGTTAACACTGAAAGAGACATGGACAGAAACAAAAGTGAAGTACTTTTTAGACAAACTTTCAAGACAAGAAACAACTGCTGACCTCAACCGGAATATTTAATGTGATGCCCAATGTTTGCGCCCACCAGACCATGAGGTAAGAAAAGAACGCAATCCACAGAATGGAACCAATGAACGTAATGGGAAACCATCGGCGTGATTCCTACGAGTTGTTAGATTCTTTGTATATATATCAGAACGCAAATGAACATATGTAATTCTACGCTGAACCAACCGGCCTCCTAACGTCGGGAAGGGTCAACCAAAGCGGAAATATAATAGGTGCAAGGACGACATAGGTGATTCGCTTGCGACAATCATCCGGCCATGAAATATCCAATGGCGCCTCTTCCATTTCTTCTTGGCCGCCGTCCTGAAAGAGAAAACAGGAAAGTGAACACTTTGTTCAGGAAGCAGGAAGCAGGTTCTTGAAATCGTTACGTAGAAAGTTTTCAATTCATTTCTCAAAGTCTGGACACATAAAATTCCGTTTTTAGAAAGTTACAACTCGGTTACATGTAGTAAGTGTGCAAGTAATTGTTATTGCGATACAGTATCAGGAAGTTAGCAGCAACATACAATGGAGAGACATGCAATATGTTTAAACTGCTGCACACATCCTTTTTTAGTAGCTCAGAAGAGACAGTTAGTTGTTTTGATGTACCTCGGTGGCTTTTGCTTCGACAGAACCATTTTTTGGGTTCACCTGACCGTTTTGAACGTTCGGCGCGTTCTGGTATGAACCGATGGCATCGCCGTCAGCTCTCTTACCAGTGCTCTCGTAATTCGGTTCCTGCAAGATGGCAATTCATGGCGTGCATGGATCAAAAGCAGCAGCGGTTTAGTGAAACCTTGTTGTTATGTTGGAAAAGCTCTTCATAGTCTCAGTATTTGATGTTGTTCATCGATATCGGTTATTTAAGAGCTCTAAAAAAACTTCACAAAACCTATCATACTGAAAAAACAGCAATTTACCAACGGTGCAGTCTGGTCATGCAAGGATAGTTTTAAACCAAACTTGTGATTATCAGTGATTGGACAAACGAGCAGTTAAACGCGAGAAACAGTGTCGCGGTGCGCGCAGTGAGACCGAAACGCACAGTAACTTGCAGTCTCATAAACGCGTGCACTTGTGATGCGATTTATAGTAGCTCTACACCATACTAAAAACACGAACAATGGAAGCTTTTTCTAAAAACTAAGCACTAAGCCAGGTGAATCAGAGCTACAGAAATGTGAATGCAAAAAAAATTGTAGCTGCAAAGCTGAGCAATTAAAACTGCCATCGTGCTGATTTAAGCGGAACTGAAATCAAAGCGATCAGTCGTACGTAGTACAGGAGACACAAAAAAGCGAAAACGACAGGATTCAGAACGGTACAAAATGTGCATTAGTACGGTTCTGGAGAATTCAAGCAAGTTGTGCACGCGAAAACGAACATGTACACGCGAACGTTCAACTACATGTATATATGACGTAACTAGAAATTAAGATTCAAATCCCTACGAGAAATGCTTCACACATTTTCTACTGTTTTCAGTGCATCTACATACGTATTTGTTTTCAGAGGACCCTTTGGTTGTCGACCGTTTTTGCATGCACCAACCAATTTTGTTTAGCAGTTTGAAAGCTTTGAATCGAAAGTTACGCTGTTAAAAACAATCTACACAGCAAAAGTTTGCTTCGGGCATTGCTGTGCTCAAAAATTTCATTGTTTTAGTTTCACTGCACTGCACAAATACAAATCATACCGATTCGCGAGCGAAGCGAACAGCGGATGCCGGTGTCATGCAAGACATCTTGCCATATTTTGACCCCCGGTCAATTGACCCCGGTGATCACGAATTTTGGGTGTAAGCAACGCTAGATGCTGAATCGCAAAAAGGTTTCAAGCGAGGCGGCTGTGGAAGTTGGTGAAATCGGTCGAAAAACGAAAAATGAAAAACGGTGTCCAAATAAGTGCGCTGACGGCGAATGGGAAGTTCAGAAGAATATATGCTTAACAAATTGTGAATTTTTGGCCGACCTTTCGGGCTTATGTAAAAGTAAGAATATTATCTAAAAATGCGGAAGACGCATATAAACGGTAGAATATGGATTTGCATAAGCAGTGAGAGACTTGGTTTGACAACTGTTTTATATCTCTGATGTGGCAGTAGCACACGGATACGAGTACATAAAAGCTACATTCATCGGAGAAACACCATTTCTAATGCTTTGAGAAGCAAAACATAGCGCCTAAAAAGCGACGCAATGTTGTAATGAAAATGCGTTATTCTGTAGGCTTTTCAGCGGAACACCTGCAGTTGAAGCGCATTTTTAGGCTTTACAGTGGAACACCTGCAGTTGAAGCGCATTTTTTAATAGCTTTAAGAGTATTTTTGTTTTTCATGTTTCCAAATAAAGCGCTTTTTTCACAATTTTCGTCAAAAAAAGCAAACTGTTTTTTCACTGCATTATTATTAGTTGCTAGTAAAAAAGCATTTTCATGGTCACAAGCAGCATTATTTTGGTAGAAAAGTTCGCAGCTCGCTAGATAAACGCAAGCATGTATGACCCATTTTTTTTCAAACGTGTCCTACTGAAATGACGTCATGGGCCACCAAACATGCGCTTGCCGTTCACAGCAAACCAGACTTTCCGTTTAGCCCGATTTCTTCCCGTAAACAAGAGGTGAATGTCGAATCAGTCAAACCAAACTGACATTTTAATGCCTGTACTTTGACAAACGGGCGTTTTTAAAGCAAATGACGTCATTTTAGTCCGGACACGGTTGAATAAATCCACAATATGCAGTGTACACCAAAGCTGAAAAATGCTGCAATAAACCACCAAAAATGCCCAAAAAAGATACAGCAGTTTTTTTTATTTTATTGCTAAAGTAATGCTGTCTACAGAAATGCTATTTTATACTGAAATAAAGCTTAGAAAATTGCGCATTTTTGCTACAGCTACGTTTTGCTGATTTTTGCGCCGTTAATTCATTATTTCTGTTGCAATTGCAATATATCTGCTGTGATTTCACACGAAACTGAACAGCGCAATTGAAGAATACTTTAACGACTTCTTACGTTTTTCAGCAAAACAAACGCGACGCAAAAATATAACTCTTATGTACTCGTATCCGTGTGCAACATCAGAGCCATAAAAACAGTTGTCAAACGAAGTTTCTCACTGCTGGCATAAATCCATATTCTACCATTTATAAGCGCCTTCCGCCTTTTCATATAATAAATAAAAACGACACCGAAGAACGTTGAGGACAAGCACACATTGCTAGAAATACAACCCAGTTGAGGAAAGCAACTCATTTTGAGCAACAAGCAGTTTCAGTTCACGTGAAACTGAACACTGTGAAATGATTTGTGCAATTAAAAGGTCAGTTGGGATGCATAGCAAACAAGTTCGTTTAACGAGGATTGGATCAACCACAGTGCTCTGTGCACCGCACGCACACACTAGCAAGATGCAGTCAGGAACACACGATTAGACTTTTGCTGAGAGCTCACATTTGCAATGAATGCATACCAGACCTTTCGTGTTTTGTCGCTAAATAATTTCTCGCGACTGTTGGCCCTAAGCAATCGAGTGGTTCCGTCCGAGTGCACGAGCAACTGCTTCGTCTCACTTTGCTGCTGCTCAGGTCGCATTGGCTGGGCGTGTTGCTGTGAGCGCGCGAGTGCTTGGTGACTTTGACTGCGTCGATCTGTGGCGCGTGTCTTGTCGCCGGTGCCCGTCACTGCCACTGCCCAGTCGGTGCATTGCTGCTGCGTCAGGGTGCGATCTTGTATCACTTTGGCAGAACTCGCTTCCAAGCACAAAAAGTTTTTTTTTGTGTTTCTTCGCTCCTTTGTAAACTTTGAGAGAGAAAAATGCTTTACCTAAAAAATATCAGTTTTGAATGTTGCTTTTTTAGACGCTTTGCATATGAATACAGATACTGCAGCTAATGAACTCTATTACAGCCACCGAGAGCATCAATATCAACAGGCAAGTGCACAACAGTGGAATTCGTGATTGCGAGATTTTCGATCTCTCGTACAATAAATTGGTGCAGGCAAAAACGGCAAACTACATTGTACGTGTGGTTTAATCAAATTGCTGAACTGAACGAATATTCTTATTGTTGTTCTTCTCGTATTTTTGATTCTTTGGAAATGAAACACCAGAAAGTTTTTCAAAAAGACAATGTTTTTAGCAAAAATGTCCTGGATAAAAGGCTACAGCGAGTGCAGGCAAACAATTTGACGCATTTTTTCATGTTTTTAGCTTTTGTTTGAATTGTACTATTTAGGACTATGCTGCATAAATCATTTTGTAACTGAAATTCTCCGCAGATCAGAATACATACAGTACTAAAGTTTCGCAAGCTGAAAAAGAATCCCTTGTATGAGCTCGGTTATATGGTTCAACAGTTCGCTTATCTGTTGCTGAAAACAACAAAACACAGTGCAATGCGGAAAAGAGGCATTGCATTGCATTGCGCTCAACAGAATTTCGACACGGTGTGAATTGTTAGTGCAGCGTTGAGCCACAAAAGCGACAGATTGCAGCGAAAATAGTCAAACGATGAAGTAAAGCTCCCAGGAAATGTTTTTGAGTGACAATAGTAGGAAAAACAGCAGAGCAGAGGCAACGAAGGCTTTGCAAAATTAAGTTGGAAAGAGCCAAAACTGAAAATGTTGCAACAGCTCAACTATTAAACCGCCATCAAACAAACAAGAACGTGGCAGTTAAACAAAAAGAGCGATGCGATTTTGCAATTCTTTTTGTTCACTAATTAGTGAGTTAATTGTAAAAAAGCGTGCGTCACAAAGGTATCAACGTTGCCAGCATTCAAATAGTCTTAGCCGTGTTAAAATGCCGAGTTTGAATATTGACAACTGTGACGTATAGTATGTTGTGTGCACGTGTGACAAACAACAGGGGGACACATTGAATGTGATG
>JASANC010000623.1:0-15756 GCA_030248135.1 Theristus sp. LFF4_11 | reverse complement strand
ACTTGCTTTTACCCAAAAAAGGGTAAAATGTGGATTTTTTGCTTTTTTCATACGTTTTCGTTCCACAGTAAAAAAAAACAATAGAAACAACTTTTAATTTTAATTTTTAATTCTCCAGGGGGGTTTCGAGATTGCGCAATCCGAATCTGATTTTGATTTTTGCCTCGGGCATATTTTGCCCTAAAATTTTTTGCAAAAACATTTTTAGCGTTTTCCAGTGTTTTTTTTGTTTTAAGTTCTAATTTTAAGTGTGGATTAAAAAAAAAGAATTTTCTAATAGCTTTACAACCGTTATTATATTTTGTAACGGACCATTTTCTTTCTCAAAAATGGGTAAAACATGGATTTTTTGCCTTTTTAGACGTTTTCGTTTCATAGTAACAAATAAGCTTTAAAACAATCTTTAAAACTACTTTCTAGGAGTACCCGAATGCGCTAAATCTACATCTGTAGTTAAATTTTTCAATTGACCCATTATTTACCCTTATAAATGGGTAAAAAATCTTTATTGGGGTTTTTCTGTAGACGTTTTTCTTTTTGTGTGCGAACTACACTTGTAAACTGTTGTTAATTTGTCTCAGGAATTTTCTACGCCGCTGAAGTTGATCTGTTTTTGGTTTTTAAAACTGGTGCTTTTGTTTACCCCAATTTTACCCAGTTGGGTAAAAACTGTCTCTTTCACCTTTTTGTTTGAAACTGACATAGTGAATGGTTATGGCTGAAACGTAAAAGTTATGGCTTGCAGAAATGATGTGAAAACAAAAAACACTGAAAACGCAAAAAAAAACGTTTTTTTGCCCAATTTAGAGGCAAAAAAATGCCCGGGGCAAAAATCTAAGTTCAGATTCAAATTCAGCGACCCCGAAAACCCCCCTGTAGAACTAAAAATGAAAATCAAAAAACTGTGTTTATGAGCTCAAAAACATGTTTTACAAAAAAATAGCAAAATTTTTCAAAAAAAGTAATTTTGCGAAGTTTACCACGGAAAATAGGAAAAAGTCCCTTTATGTAGTGTATGTGTAAGTGAAAGAGCTCCGCGAGATCTTCAAAACGCACACTATTTCAAGCCCTAGCTTGTTTGCACCAATGTTGAAAATGCTGGTTGAAAATGGTATACTTTGCGAAAAATGGAAAAAATCTAGGGTTTTTTTACTTATAAGCCCTAAAAGTGCTGCAAATAGGGGGAATTAGGGTATGGTTGCTAAGTGAAAATGAAGCGCCTTGTTGAGTTGTACAACCCCCTACCCTTAGTTGGAATATGATTCTATGGCCCGGCACTTCCATACAAAACCCCCCCACTTTTTCGTGCAATCGGCGTTAACAACCATTTGGAGGAGGTTGCACCCTTGCAGGAGGCCTGCAACATCTGTTTAACCTCTTTCGTTTCCAAAATTCCCAATCCTTTCCATCCATTCATTCATCCATCTATCACCTTTCCAATCCATTTTAGTCATCTTGTTCCACGACACAACACAACCATCACATCATAACGTTTGTTCCACACAGATTACAGAACATTGGTCGCAATGTGTACACTGTGCCCGAGGTTGTCATTGAAATTCGCCACAAACCAACGCTTGCAGTGTTTGCCGCATAAGCTGCGCGTTTGTGAGCCGAATGACGAGACGTTGAAGGTTGGTTGAATTTAATTTGCCTTTGTCTGTGATTCGTGTGAATTGCCAGTTCAGGAAATAAGCTGAGCTGAGTATTGTGGATTTATTCAAACGTGTCCGGTCTAAAATGACGTCATTTGCTTTAAAACGCCCGTTTGTCAAAGTACAGGCACTAAAATGTCAGTTTGGTGTGACTAATTCGACATTCACCATTTGTTTACAGGAAGAAATCGGCTAAACGAAAAGTCTGGTTTGCTGTGAACGGCAAGCGCATGTTTTGCGGCACGTGACGTCATTTCTGTGGGACACGTTTAAAAAAACAAGTCATACTAAAGTTTAAGGATCCAGCTAATCAGCAGGTATAAGCAGCAGCTAATCAACACGCTGTGCGCGTCTTCGAATCGGTTGCTGAGATTCTCGACAAACTTGCGCACCTCCGCCAATGTCTTATTTTTGCATCTTCTGTTGTGTGGATGATGGATCACTTCAGTCTAATTCCAAACAGAAAGCCTAACAGCAAACAATAATTTTCGATTTGATCTGATTCTGTTTTATTTTTCGAATTCGAAGAACTCCGATTTTATTTACGAAGGCAAAACAAAACGCCAATCATTGCGCTACAACAACCGCCGAAACAGCTGTTTTTGACAAAAAAACTATTTGAAATTTCTTCCATGTTGATGTGAAACCTCAGTCAAGCGCCAAGCACAAAATGAATATTGCAGAACCAAAGTTTGCATGCAAATTTGTTTCTGCAATTTGCAGAAATCTGCTTAAAAATTCTGCAAACGCTGCAAAATTTCTGCAAAAAACCGACGTTTTTTCGTAAAATTATGCGCGCATTGAGGCGCGGGACCAAATTAACTGATATTACTTTGTACATGAAATGTTGGTGATTTATTCGATGAGTGCATCTGTTGCTCGTTCTTTCGAAAGTAATCTGTATAATATAATACAACTGGCTGATTGGTTGGTGATTCATGCATTCTGTGCAGGCAAACTCCGCTTCCACAGCAATACCTGTACAAAACGCACGCGCGTCAGCCTGCACAGAAGGCAGTAATTTTTGTTTTGTCATTTCTCAGAAACTGGAGCGATTTAGCTTTCTTTCCTAGGTCGAATCTTCGCGATAAACGCAAGCTGGAAGACCTGATGCTGAAGGAGCAAATCTGGTGACCACCAAAAGCTAAGCGCATTCTGAACGAGCGAAAAACTGAAGCACAAATGAACAAAACGTCTGTGGCAGCACAGGAGATGTCGGAAAATGTGCAACAAATGATTGAATAAATGGATGAAAGTTAAATCGAAGTTTTTTAAAAATACACATTGTTTTTTTTGACATTGTTTATTGATTGTTGATTGAAGAAAGATAAATAAATTTTGCTCGTGAAATCGAAACGACTGTTTGCTACATTGTGCTTGTGCATTTAGCCTCTTTCTTTCCTCAGCAGAGAAACAACGTTCTGTTCGGAAACATGCTTTTAATAATTTATGTGTTGTGTTTGGAACTTTTGAACAATTCAAAAGTTGTCAGAATGATTTTAATTTTTGGACCCTGCTTCACTGCTTCCACCGATTTCAGAAAAGTAAAATCTAATTCAAGAAACAAATTGAAGTAATGACAAATGAATGAACGCGAATGAAAAAAGTCAAAAATGCGAGTGAACGTGAGTTCGTCTTTGTTTGCATTCTATCTTGGGCAGCATTGTTCGGTTTTACTTGGTCAGAGTTTTGATCAGATTGTTTCGCATCGAGCGTTTATTCTCAAGCCAAATTCACAAAAATCGTGTTGCATTTGTAATAAATCGTTTGTGGATAGTTTTTTGCTCAAGCCAAATTCACAAAAATCGTGTTGCATTTGTTATTTAATCGTTCGTGATCATTTGCCAACATGAGGAACAGCGTGTGTGTGCAAACACACAATGATGTCACTTCCAACCAATCAGCGGAAGGAATTGTCGTTTCCAACCAATCAAGGGAAGGGAATCCATTCCATAATCCTAATCCTGTTTGATTTTTTGTCTATAAAGTCAATCAATCAATCAATCAATTTTATTTGTATGCCTCACGGCCAGTTCACATCAACACATTCACAAAACTTCCATTATGCAAAACAAACACAATTGATGTCACAAAAAAAAACCTAAAGAAACACAAGATTATTGATGAACTTGGTGAATGCATGAATGAAAGCAAGCAAAAAGTCGATGCAAACGAATGGGCAGATGACTGCCCGGGTATTCACACAAAGAAACAAAATCCACAAAATAAAACCAACCATCGACAGTCAGAAACAATTGAATGTTAAAAAAACGCGCAAACACAATTGAAGCTTGAGAGAAGAAATAAATAAAATAGCGCGATCACGAACCGACAACATCAGACAGCGCACAACGGCCACGATTGACATTCAGGCACGATTAAATTAAGCAAGAGAAAGCAAAATAAACACGGCACAGTTGCTTTTCTTTTCTTCATCGCAGTTTTTCTCTCTTGTTTTTTTTTCTCTTTTTTCTTTTTTTTCTTTTTTTTTGTTTTTTTTGTTATTTTTTTGTTCATGGGCTTTTGTTTTTCCTGTGCCATCCCAAATACAGCTAACAGCAAGTGATGAGCAACAGCAAGCAAGTAACAGTGCTAGTTAACAAAAAGAATACCCTGAACACAAAAGCCACAAGAGCACACAGAAAAAACGCGAGATAAAAAGAGCTGTGACATGGACACACACTTGCACCAGATACAAGAAAAAAGAAAACAACACGAAACGTCGCACAAAAGAGCACATGTGATTCAAAACAAAAACGCAATCACATTCAGTTGAACATGTTTCAAAACAAAACAAAACAAAACAAAGAGTGCTGGCGGCTGGGCGGACTCTCCTGTCTATTCCAATGCAGCAGAAAATTTACCAAAGACAAATGAATGAATTTTTTTATATTCCTGTGTTTTGAGACGCCTCCGAAAACTGGCTGTAGTTGGTGAGGTGACAGTTTCATCAGACAAAAGATTCCAGAGATGTATGGTCCTAACGCACCAAAATTTTTTTTTTTTTTCATAACACAAGTCCATAATATAAGCTGAATATATGATAACTTGACCATCTTCATTGTAATTTCAACGATTTTGCAGCAAAATTTAGCGTTTTTCCTTCAAAATTTAAGCGAAAAATTATCATGGGGGGGGGGGGGGTGGGGGAGGTGGACCTAGGGTTGTTAAAAAAAAACAAAAATCGTCATTTTTGGGTTGGCACGTTTTATGATATTACGCTCCAGTTAACTCACGCTCCACAATTGGATGTTCTCGGACATTGCTAAAACGGACCTAAACCTAAAAACCAAACCTAAGCCTAATCTTAAGTAAAAACTGTTCCTAACCTAATCCTGACCTAAGCCAAGCCTTTTCAAGAAAGTAGGAATGAAAATAACTGCGTTTTGAGCGAGTTTTTGTTGAGCGCGGAGTGTGTGCACGCGCGCCAGTGGATCATGAGCAATGAGCAATGCGGATGCGGGGCAGGTGCATATCATAATGAAGCGTTGCGTCATTTTTGTTTTTTTTTAGGTTGGCCTGTCGTACTAAATCAAAGCACTGATGTTGGTAGACGTTGCCTAAACAAGCCTAAACCAAAACCTAATCCTAAAGCCTAATTCCAAGCTAAACATAATCCTGACCTAATCCTAACCTAAGCCAAGCCTTTTCAAGAAGAAAGATGTTCGAAAAATTGCGTTTTGAACAAGTTCTTGTTGAGTGCGGAGCGTGTGCAGGCGCGCTAGTGGATCATGAGCATGAGCATGCCGATGCCGTGCGCGTGCGCTTTAGTAATGAAGCTTTAGGTTTTTTTAATTTTTTTTTTAAATTTAAAAAATCAAAGTTGTGCTAAATCAATCAGCGAGTCCGAAGAACCACATATGATATGCAAGCGCCTCCCGAATGACTCCCGTATGGCGGGCCTCCCGAATGACTCCCGTATGGCGGAACTTTGCAGATTTTGTTTTGGTGACCTCAATTACCCCTTTTCCAAACCGTCACCATGCCTCTTCTTGTGTTTTGACCTCCAAAACGTCACTAATTGTCCCCAGCTAAGCTAATGCTAAAGTGAAGACAAACATACCGCCTTGAAATTCGATCAATTCTTCTGATGGTGTCGCGACGACACGACACGAAGCAGCAACCAGACAACGTAGCGCTTGCAAACGGAGCAGCGAGCACAATCGGACGCTCTGCGAGGCGAATCGTCACCTTATCTGCATCGGAAATGGTAGGCTAAGCTTTGGGACGTTCAAAAACTTCATCGCAGATGTTGTCGAAGCCTAAAATCAGTCGGTAAAACGCATAGTTGTTCCAGAGCCGAGGGGTTGGGGGGGGCCGATATAGATAGCTGGAGCAAATTTTCTAGATAGATAGATAGCTGGAAAATTTTGGGGGGGGCCGCGGGGGGGGCCATGTGACTTTGGGGGGGGGGGCGGTCAAAATTTTGAAATTTGATAGATAGACAGCTAAAACGCTAAAAAGCTATAAAAACAGCAAAATAATGCTAAAAATACACTAAAATTCAAGTATAAACGCGTATTTTACCTAAAATTAGCGAAATTTTCAAGAATTACGAGCAAAAATGGTCAATTTTGGTCAAAAATTGACTCATTTTATGTCTTCGAAGACAAAATTTTTAGATAGATAGCTGGCTGAAAATTTTTTTTAGATAGATAATAGCTGAGCCGAAAAAACCTGTCTGATAGAGATAGATTCGAAAATTTTTTGGGGGGGGCCGGCCCCCCAGGCCCCCCCCAAGAACAACTATGGTAAAACGGCCCAAAATCGACTGCTAAAGGTTTTACGAGGTATAATCAAAGAAAATTTTTGTTGAACTTTCGAAAAATTGTGTGCCAAAATTGAGGTTTTCAGAGCATATTAGAGGAAAATTTTTTCGAATTTAAAAAATCGGCATTTTTGTTTTTTTTTAATCACTTTAAAAAAAAATTCATTTTTGTTTAACAACCGTAGGTGGACCCCCCACAGAAAATTTTGAAAAAATGCACCCCCCCCCCATGGGACCCCCATGGGGGGGTCCCCCGTTACCATAGGTTGGACCCCCCCTCACTTTTTGGCCGGCACCCCCCCCCCCCCCCCACGGCACCATACCCCCCCTTCGAAAATTTGTTTGGGCCCACGGTACTAACCCCCCCCCCCCACGTCTTCGGTTTCGGTACTGATCCTAACCCCAGCTCTAGAACAACTATGCCTCAAGCCAAGCGAAATCGCCAAAAATCGGGTTCCCGCTCGACCCCTGTTGTTTTGCAGAAGTGTTGGCGACACGACGGACGCTCTCGCTCGGGAAAAACGGACTGAAATAGGAGCGAATAAAGCAGACAAACAAACGGCGACCGTGCTCGAATTCGACAACTTTTTGTTAAAAATATGAGGTGAGTGTGAGTTCTTACTTCAACCTCCCCCGTAATTGTGGTTGTGGTGTGGCTGTGGGACGGTGGTCATAGGGTTGGCAAAATACCGTTTTTTTCAAATCGTGGTAAAAAACCCGTATTTTTACCGGTAAAAAACGGTAATTTTACCGAAAAAACGAAAGCCAAAAAGTTGTAAAAACCCACATATTTTTCGCAGCCGACCCACAAATTTGAACCAGGATTTGTAAAAACAATTTTCATGATGCTTTGTTCAAAATATCGTGCACCAACAAATGAAACAAATTCTGTTTGGGCTTGAAAACCCAAAAGGTCAGCAATAAATCGAACATTATCTTTTGCTCAATCGTTTATATTCCACCAATTACACAAGAAAAAAACCACAGCGTTTTCACCGGACGGTCTTTGGACACAATAGACGAACAGAATTTGCTGCAATAATGGATTAAAACCGAATTCAGAGTCAGTTCAGATCAAAAAGAAAACAAATCAGTAACTGTGTAATGAAAGACAATTTTGACTGACATTTGAAATTTTTGGAATTTTCAGTTCAGCTCGGCAGCTCCAGCCGATTCTTGCAGCACCTCGTTTAACAGTTATTTCAAAACATCAGTGTCAATTTCGTGCGCAACTAGCACAAGACACGTGTAAAGTTGCGAAACGAGTAAAAAATGATACTAAAACTCACAGTCCAAATTGAAAAAAAACCGGAAAACTACGAAAAAAAACCGGGAAAATACGAAAACGGTCTTTCTCCCGTTTTTTCAAGGCACCAATTTTTGCCCTGGGAAAAAAACTCGTATGGTTACACGTTTTTTTAACCGGTAAAAAACAGTATTTTCACCATGCCAATCCTTGGTGGAAGTCCTAGTCCTAGAGATAAAGAGAGATTCGGAAAATGTTGGGGGGGGGCGCCGCCGTGCGCCCCCCCCCCGGAACAACTGTGCTATTGAAATCGAGTAGTGCCGTTGAAATCGAAAACTGAGGAAATTTGCTTTCAGTTAACAAACTTAACTCAAGTAAGTAGTGGGTGGGGCTCACCCAGGGCGCAAACTGGTTTGCGCCCTGGGGTGCACCGTGAGCATGGTTGGGGCTGCCTACAGGGTGGCGCGTGTCGGTAAGTGTATTTTGGCGTAGCATGGGCTCGTTGGAGCGTTAATGTTGTGGTGATTGTGGTACATGGGTGATGTGTACACACTGTGGTACAGGGCACCCATTCCACTCGTGTTTCACACATATATTAGGTGATTGGTCACACATCGGTATGGTGACATCCACCCATGGTGCGCGTGTTTCAGCCGTTTGTGATATGGGGTGATGGTGTTTACCCATGAGGTAGACGGTTGAGGCAACTGGAGGTTGCATGAGGAAACCAAACCTCAGGGCGACTGGTGGTTGCCCATTTTTGATTGCGAACGTCAAAGAGTCGCCTGATTACCTTGTATACATTTGGGAAAAATCCCCAACAGTTGGTAAAACGTTTTACCAAACGTTGGGTATAGGGGCAATCCACCTTGGGTGATCGTGTTTCACCCATAGTAGTACTATCCTCATATTTCCCATATTAAGCATTGATTGCTTTTAACCGTCGAGCAACATTGGCCCCTCCCCCTTTTCGTTTGTTTTTTTTTTGCTTTTCTTCCTTTGTTTGTTTGTTATTGTTTTATAAATTAAAGAAATTTTGGCAAAAAGTAGACAAAAAGGCGGGAATTCAAATTTTTACAAATGAGAAAACCGTTGATATATGCTCTTATTCTTTTGTGATATTTTCAAGCAAATCTGGTTGGAAATTAAAAGGAGGTACTGAAAAAGGGCGGGAATTCAAATTTTTACATATGAGAAAAACGTTGATATATGCTGTTGTTTTTTTGTAATATTTTCAAGCTAATGTGGTTGAAAATTAAAAGGAGATGCTGAAAAAGGGCGGGAATTCAAATTTTTTAAACAGTGGGAAAACCCTATAAACCTACTACAACTGCAGTCTCTGTCGTTGATTACCGCAGAAGTCTGAATTTCACCGTCGTTGGCTTCTACATCGTTCGTTGGCAACTCTAGGTTAGTTCTGTTTTTATTTTTCGCTTTTATTGGAAAGGAGAACATCAGGGCAGCGAACAAAAAAATGATAGGGGGGTGATTGATTTTTTTGCAGTGGCAGGTCAAAGTGGCACACCTTTTTTAAAATGCGGTAATTGGCAGCGATTAAAAGGATATATTTCATACATCTAAGTGAACCCTTTTTCAGTGACTCCCGCCGTTTGCGCACAATCGCTTCAGTGCTATAGGCGATGGACGGCGACGATCTGACCGATTCGCTGCTGGCAGCTCTGCCGCCCGTCGTCGAAATTGGTGATGGTGTGTCCTCTTTTTATTTTGTGGTGTCTCGGTTTTGAACAATGCCTACAGCCCGGTATTCAACACAAGTTGTTCCATGGTGGTGTCATCTGTTTTAATTGTTCCTGAAGTCCAGGGTGCCCCAGCTAGATGTACAACTGTTGTTTTTTAATTATGCGTGCGTGTTGGTATGTATTGATTATCTTTTCAGTGTTTCTGAAAAAGATTGAGGAATTTCTTTGACACCAAAACTGTTGCAAGTCAAACTGGTCTTTTGTAATTTCCTGCGGCCCTGAACTTCAAGCCAGCTTGGCCCATGCTTCAAGCGGTTAAATTCACCCATACCTACGGTCCCATTCAAAGTTACGGTGCGGGAACTCAACCAAATAGTAGTATGTACAATATATATATATATAATGCAAATGTGTCTTTTGGCCACATTTCAATGAATATGTACTTATTTCGTGTATCGTGCTGTATGTGAAATTTTACATGTGTGCGAATAAAATGTAAGAATGATGATGATCATCGTGATTCATTTATACACGATTCAACTGCAGAGGTCGACATCAGCGACGACGCATTCGTTGCTCGCCGTGAACACTTCCGGCGGGCCCGTGCCGAGTCATTTGAGCCAACGGACACGCAGTTGGCCGCAATACCGTTCGGTATGCAGCCGTCCTTGAATCGTCGTTTTTCTGATTTTAGTCACTGGTCTTGTCGGTTTTTGAAGCGGTTTTCCACTTTTAGCCAGTACTAAACAAGCCCCCGAGTCGCAGTGTGCCTCTGAGCCGTCGGACACGCAGTTGGCCGCAATACCGTTCGGTATGCAGCCGTCCTTGAATCGTCGTATTTCTGATTTTATCCACTGATCTTGTCGGTTTTTGAAGCGGTTTTCTACTTTTAGCCAGTACTAAACAAGCCCACGAGTCGCAGTGTGCCTCTGATTTGTCGGACACACAGCTGGCTGCACTCCCTTTCGGTCTGTCGTCGATTATCGTTGAATCGTCCTCTTTGCGTCGTTTCAGACTTGTAGGTTTCTGACTTGGTCTTCAAGTTTCAGCTAACAATGAAAGCGTTCCTCAGTCTGCCGGTGAACCAACAGACTCGTTTCTTGCCGAACTGCCGTTCGATGTGAAAACGAATCTCGTCGAAACGAACGACGCACTGCCGTCAACCAGCGGTTAGTTTGGTATAAACGATTGCGTATCACAGTTTTGGTTTAGAATCACTGTGAAATTTAAACACAGCAGTTGACGGAACCCGCCGGAAACGTCGCGCGTCGCACGCATTCGGTGACGATGATGGTGATGATGATGATTACAACGAAAACAACCAGCAGCAACAGCAGCAAGGCGGTGCACTGTCGGACAATGAGATTCGACAGCACATTGACATCAGCGACCCCTTCGTGCAGCATGTTCGCAAGTTTCGCACTGCTGGTCGCTCGTCCCGCGTCCGCTTCGGCAATCTGCAGGACATTGCGGACATCGGGAATTTCGTCGAACGTGCGTTGGCCCACCTACTGCACACTCTGTTTCCGGACGCCGACCCGGACGACATGGTGGGGCTCGAGATTCGGCATCCAGGACTCGACAACCCGGTCATCATTCCGTTCAGCAAGCATGCCGACATGACACCAGAGCGAATCATTAGGATGATCGAGACCGTGCTGCAGTCAAACGAGCAGTTTTCCCTCGACGATGAGATGGTGTGGCAAGCGACCATCGTCAAACAGCCCGGAGGCAACGGGCCCGGCGACCCGAAGAAAAAGCGATACAGGCATCGGGGCGATCTGAACGACTTCTACGAGGCGAACAAGGGCAAGAACATCATCCAGATTCCAAAGACCGACGCTCTTTGCTTGCCTCGTGCCATCGTCACCGCGAAAGCACGGCTGAACCAAAACAACAGTGAAGCGGCCAGAAAGGAATGGGAAGCCGTCCGCAAGGGTGATGCTTCGCGCCACACCCGGCAGAAACAACGGGCCAGTGAGCTGGTCGGTGCAGCTGGTCTGCCCGATTTTCGTGGCCGTTGGGGTATTCCGGAGCTGAACGCGTTTCAGCAGGTGTGTTTTTTAATCGCTTGAAATGAGTTCATTATAATCTTATGTTGGTCAATATTCGACAGGTGCTCGGTCACGACTACCGCTTGCGCGTGCTCTGCCTCGATCAGATGAACACAATCATCTTCGAAGGACCGGGCGACGGTCGCTACATTGATCTGTTGCTGTACAACAACCACTACGACGTGCTCACATCGTTCCCGGCAATGTTCCGTCGAAGTTATTTTTGCGACAACTGCCGCGTCGGCTACAATAACAGGGACCAGCACACGTCGTGTGGCCACCGCTGTCCCTGCTGTCTCACCATTCCACCGTGCAACAAAGACGCAGGACGCTACTGCAGTGACTGCAATCGGTAAGATAGAACTGTATTTGCAAGTTCAAATTCAATTACAGATGTTTTCAAATGTTTCAGTTGGTTTGTTTCGGCCGACTGTTTCGATCGTCACAAGAACGAAAAGCAGTACACCGTGAAGAAAAACGGCAGAAATCAGCAAATCGGATCATCGGTGTGCCGAATCATGAAGCGATGCGCCGACTGCAGCAAGACCTTGCACGTTGGCAACAAGAAGACCGATAGAAATCATGTCTGTGGCATGTCCGAGTGTCGATTCTGCGGCGAAAACGTCCACGCCGACCACTTGTGCTACACACAGTCACCCAAAGAAGAAGAAAAAGAGCATGAGAAGCCAACATCGTTCGTGTTTTTTGACTTCGAGTCGACGCAGGAGACGGTGGTCAACGAAACGGACGACGGCGAAATCAGGCAGCATCAAGTCAATTGCTGCTGCGTCGAGAAAGTCTGCGACCTTTGCGTCAACAAACCCCCTGACGAGCCCTGTCCCAACTGCGTTGATCGCTCGAAAGTGTTCCTCGGCCCGAACGCGTGCGACGCGTTTTGCAGATGGCTGTTCAGTGAGGTGAACGACGGCTGTTTCGCGCTCGCCCATAACAGCAGGGGTGAGTTTTGGTAGCCTTTTGATTATTGTTTGTTGAAGAGAAAGATCTTATTGTTGTTGTTGTTGTTGTTGTTGTTGTTGTTGTTGTTGTTGATGCAAGACACTTTACTGTTGTTTGTGGAATACTTCAGGCTACGACGGCCAATTCATCTGCAACTGGCTCCACCGTCAGGCCATTCAACCGACTGTGTTGACGAGGGGTCTCGAGATTCTGCGGCTGGAAGCGTGTGGCGTCACACTCCTGGACTCGTTGAATTTCCTACCGTTCCCTCTCAGCGCGATTCCGCGAGCGTTCGGAATTCCCGAGTCCAAGGGGTATTTCCCGTTCTTGTTCAACACAATGGGCAACTGGCACTACAAAGGCGATCTGCCTGATGCGTTGTGAGTTAGCGCTGTCAGTGTTTCCAATAAATTCTGTATCTAAAAAAACTTTATGGTTATTCCAGCTTTTATGGGCCGGGTAACATGAAGGCCGACGCACGTGACGTATTCTACAAATGGTACAACGAACAGCAGCGAGCCGGTGTGCAGTTCGATATGCAACGTGACATTGTGGCGTACTGCAAAGTGGATGTGTCGATCTTGAAGCAGGTCTTTGAAACCAGAACTGATTGCGACCTTTTCAAAGTAATGTTTTAAACTCTGACTGTTTCCTTGTTCTTTCCAGGGTTGCCTAAAGTTCCGGAAACTGATCCGTGAACAGTTCAACGTTGACCCCTTCACGGTGGCCACCACGATCCCGTCCACGTGCATGTACATCTACCGCAAGAACTTTCTGAAAAAGGACACAATCGGAATAATGCCGCATCGCGGCTACCGTCGGGATGACCGTCACAGCGTCATCGCCATCAAATGGTTGAAGTGGCTGGCCGAAACAGAGAATCTTGACATTCAACATGCCCGCAACGGCGGCGAAGTGCGCATCGACCGATTCAAGGTCGACGGCCAGTTACGTTCTGATCCGACGCAGTTGTACGAGTTCAACGGATGTGTAAGTCACATTTAGCTTCGTTCTTTATCTGTTCTGTTTTAACTTTTTTGTTTGTTTCATAGCCCTTCGTAGCCCTTGTGTTTGTTTTCCAAACCACCAAAACGAGTTATCGAGAAACATGGTTCTTTATCTGCCTAAATTTTTATAGGCCTTCCATGGCTGTGAGCGTTGTTTTCCGAACCGTCGAAACAAACTGCCGATGTCGGAAATGACTGCGCACGAGGCGTTCCAGGCTACGTTGGATCGCCAACGTGATCTGGAACAGCAGGGTTTCCGAGTCTGCGTCAAGTGGGAGTGTGAGCTGAATCGTGAACTGGCCAACGATCCAGCAATGGCGGCGTTCTTCGCGGACATCCAGATTCACGATCCGTTGGATCCGAGGGACGCTTTTTACGGCGGTCAGCTTTGTGAACTTTTTTTCGGTGGCACTTTTTGAAACACGCTTTTACATTGTCCTATTAACGTTCAAATTTGCAGGCCGCACAAACGCCATCAAGCTGAGACACAAGATCGACGGAAACGAGAAGATCTTCTACGCCGACGTCTGCAGTTTGTACCCCTGGACGAACAAATACTGCGAGTTTCCAGTGGGTCATCCGCGCGTCGTTACGGAGAACTTTCAACCAATCGACGGTGACACTCAACCGTACAAGGGGATTATCAAGTGCCTCGTTCTGCCGCCAAAGGGCCTATTCCACCCGTTCCTCCCTCGTCGGTCGAACAACAAGCTTTGTTTTCCTCTGTGTGCCACCTGCGCCGACAATCAGCAGCAAACCGACTGTGACCATTCCAATGAGGAGAGACAGTTCTGGGGTGTGTGGACGACGATGGAAGTGTACAAGGCACTCTCCCTCGGCTACAGGGTTGGTTTCCTCTGAGATGGTTATTATTCAGCAATTATTATTGATAACTATTGCAATCATGTTGAGTATTATTCAGGTGCTCGACGTTGCCGAGGTCTACGACTACGAAGAGTGGGCCAAGTACGACCCAAGCACCGGCGCCACTGGTCTGTTCACGGAGTACATCGACGCGTTCCTGCAAATCAAGCAGCAAGCATCCGACTGGCCTGCGTGGGTGCAGAATGACGACGACCGCGCTTCGTACATTCGCGAGTATGAAGCCCGCGAGGGTATTCAGCTGGATCCGACCAAAATCGAAAAGAACGGCGCATTGCGTAGCTTGGCGAAGCTCGGTCTGAATTCGTTCTGGGTACGTTTACATCTTTTTTGTGTTTATCATTTGTATGTCACATCACTCACTCATCATCGTTCAACTTATCTACTCTGCAGGGTAAATTCGGCCAGCGTTGCACATTGCCTCAGCAAGAGTACTTCAAGGAAGCCGACGAATACTTGCGCATGGTGTTCGATGCCGCCAATGACATCAGTTCGATCCGCATTGTCAACAAGGACATGGTGCAAGTAACGTACACAAAGGTAAGTTTATCAACTTTTATTTTATTCAGATTGTAATTAATTCACATCATTTTTAACCTGTTTTCCTTTCTCAGGCGGACGAGTTCGTCAAAGAGCAGCAGTACACTAATCCGGTCATTGCCGCCTACGTGACTGCGCATGCCCGTATGAAGTTGTATAGCTACCTTGAACCGCTCGGCAAGAACGTCCTGTACTTTGACACGGGTCAGAATCAGTTTTTCCCTCTTGTTGCTCCACTTTCTATTCAAATTGATGGTGTACTTCATAATCAGTTTTCCAGCTTTTCCACTTTCTATTCAAATTTATGGTTTGCTTCAGACTCTGTGATATTCGTGCATCGCCCTGGCGACTACAAACCAGACTACGGTGATTTCCTCGGTGACCTCACCGACGAGTTGGATGGCGGTTGGATAACCGAGTTCGTGTCCGGCGGACCGAAAGTTGGTTCTTTTGTTTGAAACAAAACAAGCTCGGTTTTAAATTGTTTTAAAACAACAACAAATTTTTCTGGAAAATCTGTTTTCAAGGTCTACGCATTCAAAGCGTGGCTGCCGGAACATGCCAAGGAAAAGGTCGTCGTGAAGATCCGTGGCTTCACGTTGAACGCCACGACGTCAAAGCGGCTCAATTTCAACACAATCAAAAAGTCTGTGATTACGTTTTTGAACACTGGAACCAAAGAAACCACTGATATTGTGATGGACCAAATTCGTCGAAATAAGGACAGAACGGTTGTGACAAAACCGGTTCGCAAGACATTCCGTGTGATTTATGATAAACGTAGGGTTTTGCCTTCCGGCGATACGTTGCCTTACGGATACTAGTTCCCGATGTTCTAGTCAAGTGAAATTCATATTGATTTTGTTTTTTTGTGTGTTTCAGTCATTATTTTGCGTGTCTGTGTGAGCATTTGCACAACGGGTTCAACCGCATTTATCAGTGTTCTG
>JASANC010000622.1:0-21458 GCA_030248135.1 Theristus sp. LFF4_11 | reverse complement strand
CTCCGCTCGCTGGCGCTCGCTCGCGCATCCGCATGATATCAGACTCAGCATTCAACATGTTCTGATTCTGAACACATTCTTTATCTCAACAGTTCTCGTTATTAGCAAGCTGGAAAACTATCCGACGCAAGGCAAGCTCTTGCATAATTTCATGTTTCTGGCCTAATCGTTGATTTTAATCAAAAATTTAAAGTTGATAAATACTTGATCAATAAAGTGCTGATACAATGTGTCACATCTTCTTCGATTTCTCTATGCTTATGTTTTTTGAGTAGCAAGCGACTGCAGGTTTATCGACCACGTTGGGTCATGGCGTTGCACATTATTTATTGCACATTGTGTTGTTTCACCAGTCAACTGACTAGAATATATACTCACAATATAATATAGTATCACAAAATAAGATCGTAAAAACTTTTCAGGACTAGGGAAGGAAGGTCCAAAGTGCTGGTTGTGAAGAGTTCCGAGTGGATGTATAAAAAAGAAGTTCGGCCAATCGACAACACACTTTGCAAAATGGTCTGGAAGAAATTGGCGTTGCTGAAAACAAATGGAGCATGAAATGATTGACCAAGTGTGAAAGCGAACACGAATTCATGCCACACCCGAATGTTCAGCATGACGGTGGAATCAAAAATTCTAAAAAAAACCTCGACTGCAATCAATTTATTCTTAACAAGTCAGTGGCCGATTCCACGGCGTACTGAAGTTGTGCCATCGACTGATAAAACTGTTTCAGCCAGGCTGTCGCATCCGACGTTGAGTTCTCTTGAACGGCTGCTCTGTAGAACTCTATCGGGTCACGGACCTAAAGAACAGAAAACCAGATTCTATTCGACAACAATTTTCAAAATGGTAACATTTTTGTTGATTTGAGGCCACGCACTCATGTGTGCGTAAAAAAACGAAGTTTAACGCCAGTGTCTTCTGTTTTGTGCAAAAGCCGCGGCCCGCCAGTTTTGCTTATTGGGCTTACTACCTATGGCAGAATTCTATGAACGATAAAGAACACTGATTAGCTTATGTCAGTGCTGCTAGTGACGTGCTTACTGGTAGAATCGGCAACCAATAAGCATTCCTACAGATTTCAAAGAATCAAACACGCCACGCTAATTCAGCCTATTCAATCTACTGGCGTGCACACAAAATGCCATGTGGTTGTGTGCTGTGACCAGCAAAACTATTCCAACTGCGAACTCCACTGCCGCCGTCGTACCCCAGCAAACGCCATTCCCGCGTACGAGTCGTGAATCGAGGCGGACAACAGGACGTGCCTGTGGTCGGGTCGCTCGTCGTAGATGCCACGAGGCGCCAGCCAGGAGCGCTCGAACTGCGTTTTTCGCTCGTTCAGCTGATTGATGCGCAGTGCACTGGTCGGCGTTGTGCTGTTGCGGGACATCTGCAACGTGGTGCAGGCTGCATATGGAGCAACAATGTAGGTGTGGATTTGTTGGATGGTTAAACAGGAGTCGACAAGCTATTGACTTTCCGGCTTGTAGAGTTGTCGACTTATGTTTCTCAATGAGTCTACTGATGGGTCAAAGCCAATAAACGTCAAGAACGTCACAAGCGTTCAAACCAATGCAGTATGCTAATTGGCTGCAAAAAACAACCAATCAACTGATGAGCAGAGGAACACAAAGCTCACTGAGCTTACGCTGTCTTGTGCCATTTGGTCGACGGAGATGCACGTTTTCAACAAAATGTCCAAAGCGTGACGCATCTTTGACGTTAGATCGCTGACATCTGGCAAGTCGGGGTCAAACTCAAGCTCGGTCACTAATTGATTGTATTCGCTTCGGATAAACTGAAAGAACGGTTTTTTTTACAAATGTGCTTCTCACTTTCACAAATAGATGTTTTAGATGCTAACACAATCAATTACAACGCCCTATAGATGCAATATTCAAACATTGAACCAGCCTGGCCTGATTTGTTTGATTGAGTTCTGCATTTCTGTCTTTTTCAACAACAATTCTGCAGTCCCCTACCAACCATTGTGAAAAATCAGTAAACACACGAATACTTTTTGCCTGTTGAAAGTTGTGCACCTGAAAATGATCTACCTTCGGACTTCGCCGTCATTGTTCTCTCAGTCCCAACTGTTCGCAACGACTGTGAAACCAACCAAATCGTCCTTGGCGCGCAAACAACTCAGCAGAACTAACCAAGGCATAATCGGTGAGATGCAGCGGAATCACCAGTTGATCGGCGAGTTGCACGCCAACGTCAAGCGCCAGCCGTCCCACTGCCGTGTGCGTCTGAAAGTCGCGATCGTACAGATGTTGCACCGTCCATGGCACCTCGTACATCGAGTGGTAGAGAAAGTTGCAATCCGTGGCGCAGTCAAAGCTGAAGATTAATGAAAAACGATGCGATTCAAAAGTGCTGGGGGTAGAATTTCAAATACAAACTGTACTGCACAGTTACAGTTTTCCAACAAAAACCAACAAAGAAACGGTATTTCACGCTATTGAAATACGGAATTTAAGAAATCGGGAGAGAAAACCTAAAAACACTCGCCCAACATCCAGCACCGGCACGGCAGCGTAGACCATGAACGGATAGTGGTCGCTGCTGGAGCCGGGATACTCCAGGATCGGCGGACTGATGCCTCGCATCGATTTATTCCGCGGAAACCAATGCAACCACGAATCGTAGACGCTCAAACGACCTGCGGCTCGTTCAAGCGCGTTTGGATTCGCGACGAATTTCGCGCTCTTGATTAGCGTCTGAAAAAAATTTGTCTTTGTGTGTTTTGTTTCAACCTTTGAGTAATTTGTTTTATGCATGTTTATTCATTCATTTGTCCGAACAAAAGCGTCGCTGTTTTCAAAAGATAGAACGTTCTGGATTGGCTGCGTCCGCATGTCGTCCTGGTTCAACCAAGTAGACCATCAAAGTCAAATGTTGCTAATACTTGAGACAACACAGATGTTTTCGCATGCTTATGACCGAGTCGACAAACAACAACAACATAATTCACCAGTTTGCTCTCTCTCTCTCTCTGCATTTGCATATGCCTGGCCAACATCATATGCAGAAGAGGAGTGGCCTCATCAGTGCATGTGCCCGTCAACCTCCGAGATCTCAAAATAAACCTTGAACATTTCCGCGCTCACATTCAACATCGATGGTGTGCCTTCCGGTTTCAACGTTTGATTGCCCTTCACCGCGATGTCGATGTTGATCAGGGCGACCGCGCGCGCCGCCAGCAGCCGCTCGTGCTCCTGCACCCATTCCTGCGAGCCTGTGCACCAGGTGACGCAACAACATTACTTACGAAGCATTCACTGGTTTTGGTTGGCACAAGTTAAAACTGGTTGATGCATTTTTTGGAGTAGTCTGACTGTTCGTAGAAGTGTCATGTGTGAATCAGGAACGACTAGCAACTGTGTTTGACAGCACTGTCAAGCCAAGAGGCCTGTAAAATCAGTGTCCAACCATTGTTATGACAGCACGAGCCTGCGCACCAGAGATGCAACAACATTATTTCCTTCAAAAATTCCAACAACAAAACTAAACGGTAACACGAAGAGGATCAAATGGGTCTAAAATCTGTGTCCCGTTTTCGTGGCGAAAATAACCATTATCCATCGTCAATGCCCCCCACAAGAAGCACCGTAATTTGGCACGATCGTGCCTCTGGAATTCCTCCTGGTGGGAGTGGCATGCATATCTCAGAAAACGTCCATACAGTCTCTGCATTCTCAATGCAATGCAATCTCACCAATCAGTCCGTACTCCTCCGCGTCCCAGTGACAGAACTGCAACGATCTCCGTGGTCGCCATCCAGTCTCGTTCATTGTCCTCACTAGCACACGTGCCATCTCAAGCATCACCGACGTTGCCGAGTTCGGATCCAACGCGCCGTTTGTCCACGCGTCGTAGTGGTTTCTGTTGTAAAAAGTGTAGTTTGGTTTGGTTTGGTTTGGTTTGGTTTGGTTTGGTTTGGTTTCTGTCGGAAGCACCCTAGCGTTGCTACTGCTACTAAAGTGGCTACGACCTTTCTAACTCCATTTTTGATCGCAACAGCACATTTGCCCTGAAAATGAACGTACTACAGTGTATATCTCGCATTACAAGTGAACTCAATTTTAGCCGCAACTTTAGTGGCAAACGAGTCTCATTTTACACGTTTAATCCACATAGTATGAACTTTAGCAACAAAATTATAGTCGTGGTGGTGTGGTGTTTTCTCAGTGCGGGATGCTACTGTGAATAACAGAATAAAAATTCTCACACAGCCAATCACAGCCGCCTTACTGACCCAAAAATCACCAATTTATCCGGCTCAACACGACCGGCCACTTTGACGCAGATGTTTCGAATCGAGCGCTTCTTGTCCGTGACCGACCTGACGTTCATCTCATATACCGCGCTGCCATTCCAGCGATATGTCAATGGTAGGTTTCCTGACAAAAAATAGGCCTGAAATTTCTTAGCGTCCCCACACCAGAAAACCATTTGACATGTAGTTTGACGCTTAACAGCAGACTTTTCCTCATGTGGTTCAGTAAAAAAAAACGAAAGTAACATCAGATGTTTAACATCAGTATTAATGGCCTCGCGTTAGGTTGTGACTGGTTTCTGTGTCATGTCCAACTCGGGGGCACCGTGGTATGCGTCTACCTGGCGAAACCGCAAACAGCGAACTTCTTGTATTGCATACACTCGCAAAACACCGGGTCCCTTGTGGCTTTATAGCCCGAGATGGTTGATTTTGTGAGATTCTAGGTTCGCTGATGTTTTACCCAGACTATAAGATCTGTCTGTGGTAAAACAGCTTCGGCAGTTCTGCCTGGTGTCCGTCGCACTGACGAGCCAAAGGGCACCGCGGTATGCGTCTACCTGGCGAAACCGCAAAAAGGGAACTTCATGTTTTTCAAAACACATAAAACTCTTCCGACATCAAGTTTCTACCTTGAAACGAGTCCGGCGCTACAAATCCATCGAGCGATTCGAGAATACGCCTGGCTACTCCGTAACTCACCGGCATCACGGGAATGTCAGAAATCTCACCGCGACGTCGTAAGTCTGACTCTGTTACGGTTCTGGAGACAATGAATGGTTTAGCTTTGAAACATCTTTTTTTGGTTTAAGTGCTCGTCCGAAAAAGACGAACTTCGTTAAAATATTGTGATCGGTTTGAGTCCCGTACGACAACGTGTACACCACATGGAGCGGTTTCTTCAAACTGGAGGTCCGTTGCTTAAACCAGAACGCGTTTCGGAAGAACCATTCAATCGTCCGGTTGAAGGGACGCTCTACTGTTGATGAGACCGATGCTCCGTGATACAAGATTACCCTCGTGCGGGTCTGGTCGTGTCAGCAATGCACATCTTTTGTATGTGCAAAATGCAGCATACCAGAAAAGGTGCCGACTTCGCTTCGGAACTGGCAAATTCACCTGTGCACGTAGGGTTTCGACGGCATCAATGGTGTCAACGGGTCTCCGATGCCGATCTTCAGTGAGCCCCGCTGCGCCCCTGTCGGCGGCAACTGAATACTGTTCGGGTACGGCGCTTTAGAGAACGGCGCGTAATCGGCAGGGTCTGAATAGAGCACGACCCCGACGGCGCCCCGTTTAGTTGCTTCTGATACCTTTGCGCCACGCCACAACTGTAACAGAGCTGAGTCGAAATGAAGTTCGCAGGAGCGATCAAATGATCATTTACTTGAATAATGTGTTGACGTGTGACCCAATGAAGTTTCACCAAACGTTGTGCGTTCGATAAAGAAAAAACAGCTGCCGCAACTAGGGTTGGCACAGGAAAAAAACCGGTTTCTTTTCCGTTTTAAAACCGGGTTTTTTTTCAGTTTTTTTTCTTGAAAAAATAAAGAACCAGTTTTTTACCTTAAAAATTTTCAAACTTCGTGGTCAAAAATCACAATTCTTCATTTGATTGATAAAATGTAAAATTATATTTTTGAAAAAACGGTGCAGTGGTTTTGCAAATTGGGTCGGTTGTATGCCCGAAAACAGCATTTCACGCTGCTCAAAATCACTAATTTTGATGTATTTCCTATTTTGAGTTCAAGATGCCAAGTTCTGGAAAATTTAGGAGCTGGGAAGCATTCGGTTTTTTTATGGTTTTAAAACAGTTTTAAAACGGAAAAGAAACCGGTTTTTTTCCTGGCAATATAAAAAACCGGTTTTTTACCAACCCTAGCCGCAACAGCAATAGAATAATAATTATTGCTGTGATGGGGATCACTGCAGCGGCAACCACATTGCTTTTAGAAAATTGACAAGAGTTTAAAAAATTTTAAATTTTGGACAAATCTCCACATCGTAAAACAGCCTTAATAAGAGCATTGCTATTTGATTCCAAAATACAAAACTACAAAAATTCCCATTACGGACCTTTCCATAGCGACACAGTACAATTCTGCCGGTAAAATTCTGTCCAGCCGCGTCCAACAGGGCATAATCCTCCAGTCGCCCATAGTTGGCGTAAACCAACGGACCCTTGGCTGTGCCGTTTTTTGTGTACGCATTCCACCAAACCGGTGCCTTGTGACTGCTGCTCTGTTGAGCTTGGGCCTCTGGTGGGCCTGCAAGGACAATGAACGAATGTAATACAAAACTGACATCCAATCACAGAATCAGAAAATTATAGTGTCCTACCACGCAAAAACATGCGGATAAATTTCCGATTTTCGTCTGCTCCAAGAGAGGTTTTTTCCACTGATCAGATTATTTTCACAATTTTTTAATTTCGAGCACGCATAATGTACAGATGTCATAGAAAGTCAACCTGTTTCTGTTCAAAAACCATTCGGACAAAAAAAACGCGGTTTTTCACCGACCATAGCTGAAATGGTGTCGTTTTCAAAAATGATGACAAAACACAAAGACCCCCAAAGACCTGTGTACCCAAAAGTTCGCCAGTTCCGTTGCTCAGCACCACCCACTCGTGTCCGTCGTCAGTCGACACCAGCAGCGTGTTCGGCTGATCGTATACGGGATACGTCAGCATAACGTCGTAATAGCTTTCGGTGACCGTCGGAAAACCGAGCTGTCGATATCTGGAAAAACGAAAAAAAGGCTAGGACATTTCCACCGGATGTCGAATAAGTTTTGGTAAAGTATACAGAACGTGGTCAACAGGCTGTTGAGCTGTCTGTTGACTTTTGCCTTTTGGTCGTCTTTGCTGGCATAAAAGGGTAAAAAGAACAAAAAATATATTTCATAGAGAAAAATCACCCAACAAGACAGTCCAGGTTTGGTCAGCTTTTTGTTGATCGTATTCTTCAACTTTGTTTGTATCGGTGTCTCTTCAACAGAAAAGCTGGCAAGCGAAGAATCATTGTTTGACACAATGATTCGACTAGCACTGCACTAGCACCCTCCAATCCCCAGTCAAACCTGTTGTGTATGTAATCGCCGACTCTTCGGTTCTCTGGTGTGCCGGCAACATGCACCTCAGCAGCCAACTGGTGCAAGTCGTCGCGCATACGCAGCGGCTCAAAACTGTCCGACAGCTTCCGGCGAATGTTGGTCTGAAGTGGTATGTCGAAAAACCAGAAGGTTCCACGCCACTAAGTTATTGTGAATTTGTCGGATCGAAATGACGTCACTTGGTTCAAAAACGCCCGAGTTTCACGCGCATACACCAAATTCACCACTCCACGATTTTTATGGGACAAACTGTGAAACACAGCAACCGGCTGAATGGTTGTTGTTTCAGCTTTGGCTCACTGATTATTGCTGAAACAATTCGATCAAGTCAATCAGCATCCCAATAGGCGAACAAGAATGCACACAAATTGAAGTTTGACAATTACGTTTCACAGACTGGCTGTGTGTATGCACCTGCATCCATTCCTCACCGCGGCGACCACCGTCGAGATACTGTTGCAACGTGTGTTGTTCACTTTGCGACGCGTCCCCGTTCCGACGTAACACAACGATCGACACGGTCAACGCGATCGCAAGACAGACGGCAAGCACGGTGCACGAGACCGAGACGCACTTCAGACGCGACGTACGTCGTTTGTTCGTCAGAATCGGGTACGTTGGATCGGTGTCGAACGTCTGGTAATCGTCGGTGCTTTCGGACATCATTCGGGTATTATTATATTATTGTGTTCCGGTTCTTGTCGCGTTTCAAGGTGATGTTTAGCTGAAAGTTCAGGTAAACGCGATAACAATGTATCGATCCACACCATTGAAGAGAAACTTTTACTTTTTTTTGAAATAATGAATACGTTTTGTTGAATTATTGGAACGTTGAATTGGTTGGTGTGACCTGAATATTAAGAGAGTACATCAGAACTGTGTGCTGTTTCAGACACGATATGCTGCTGCGCCCGAAAAAAACAGCGTTATCAAAACTTGGTACGCAAGTACGCAAGACTGAAAAAGACACTTGATGCGAGCAACGGCTAGCCCCGCTTCTGTGTGCTTGTTTTCCTCCAGCCTTATCAATAAACAAATTTCGACAGTTTAAGACCCGATTTTTCAGAATAGCAACCCCCTCTAGGCACTAGAATGCAAAGTTTTTCAAAATAAACTAAATCATACACCATTCTGACCGCCTTGACGCGCTGATTCCGAAAATCACATTTGTTTTTTGATTCAAGGTCATTTAGGGCTAAAAAATGGCCAAAAACCGTTTTTTCGGGGCCCTTTCAAAAAATAGTGTTTTTTAAGCTTTTTAATGAAGCTACGACAAAAATAAAAAAACCATTCGATTCGTCTTGATCTGCTGAACATTTTCTACTGATATACTATGCCCTAAAAATGCGGTCTAAAGGGCTATTTTTAAAAAAAAACTGGTTTTGGTCCCAGTATTTTACGTTTTTTGGTCCTTTAAAACCGTTTTCGGGGCATGGTATAGGGGTGCACCAAAAAGCTTTCCGAAAGAGCTAGCTTTGTGCAAAGTTTCATTTAAAAAAAAGGCGCCCCATGTAACTAAAAAATATTTTACTTTTGGTACCCGGATCGCGATTATGGTCAGCACGAAACCGACATGCCCCTGAACATGTACCTGCTGCTGTGACCAGGCGTACTGCCAGACAGAACAAACTAGTGCACCTAAAATCTCACCGCACAAGCTTATTATGTTCTAGGAATTAGCTGATGAAACAATTATTCAGTGCCACAACAGCAAAGCAATTGTTGCTTTCGATGTGTCAATCTTTTTCTAAAAAACTGATAGTACTGCTAGTTTTCGGTTTTTTTCAGTGACTCAGAACCGTTTTCGGGGCCTAGTATAGGGGTGCACTGAAAAGCATTCCGAAAGAGCTAGCTCAGTGTGAAATTTCATTTAAAAAAAGCGTCCCCCATGTAACTAAAAAGTATTTTACTGTTGGTACCCGGATCGCGATTATGGTCAGCACGAAACCGACATGCCCCTGAACATGTACCTGCTGCTGTGACCAGGCGCACTGCCAGACAGAACAAACTAGTGCACCTAAAAGCTCACCGCACAAGCTTATTATGTTGTAGGAATTAGCTGATGAAACAATTATTCAGTGCCACAACAGCAAAGCAATTGTTGCTTTCGATGTGTCAATCTTTTCAACCTTTCAAAAATAGTGTTTTTTAGCTTTTTAATGAAGCTACGACAAAAAATAAAAAACCATTCGATTCGTCTTGATCTGCTGAACATTTTCTACTAATATACTGTGCCCTAAAAATGCGGTCTAAAGGGCTATTTTTTTAAAAAAACTGGTTTTGGTCCCAGTATTTCACGTTTTTTGGTCCTTTAGAACCGTTTTCGGGGCATGGTATAGGGGTGCACCAAAAAGCTTTCCGAAAGAGCTAGCTTTGTGCAAAGTTTCATTCAAAAAAAGTCACCCCATGTAACTAAAAAGTATTTTACTTTTGGTACCCGGATCGCGATTATGGTCAGCACGAAACCGACATGCCCCTGAACATGTACCTGCTGCTGTGACCAGGCGTACTGCCAGACAGAACAAACTAGTGCACCTAAAAGCTCACCGCACAAGCTTATTATGTTCTAGGAATTAGCTGATGAAACAATTATTCAGTGCCACAACAGAGCAATGTTTGCTTTCGAATGTAAATGTTCCCAGAAAACGAATAATACTGAATTTTTGAATAAAAATTGCATCACACACGACGGTTTCGGTCCTGCACAGCTTCCAAAGAATACCAATCTGCATACACGCTGCGTAATGTGCGTGAACGAATGACTGAACTTGTTTCGACTTCTGTGGAAATTTGCTCTTGTTCGGCCACCCAGGACTCAGCAAGTTCATCGTACGGCGACAGCCATGCAGGATCATCCTATAATGTTTACTTGCTTCACAAAGAGAAACGACTTTTGTTCGAAACAAAACAAATCGTTGCAAACCCGAAAAAAGATAAACAAAAAATACGCTGGTTCTAAAGACAGCATCACACTGAACTCAAAGCAACTCAGACCTATACCATACCTTTGGTGCACCCCTATACCATGCCCCGAAAACGGTTCTAAAGGACCAAAAAACGTGAAATACTGGGACCAAAACCAGTTTTTTTTAAAATAGCCCTTTAGACCGCATCTTTAGGGCATAATATATTAGTAGAAAATGTTCAGCAGATCAAGACGAATCGAATGGTTTTTTATTTTTGTCGTAGCTTCATTAAAAAGCTAAAAAAACACTATTTTTTGAAAGGTTGAAAAGATTGACAAATCGAAAGCAACAATTGCTTTGCTGTTGTGGCACTGAATAATTGTTTCATCAGCTAATTCCTAGAACATAATAAGCTTGTGCGGTGAGCTTTTAGGTGCACTAGTTTGTTCTGTCTGGCAGTGCGCCTGGTCACAGCAGCAGGTACATGTTCAGGGGCATGTCGGTTTCGTGCTGACCATAATCGCGATCCGGGTACCAACAGTAAAATACTTTTTAGTTACATGGGGGACGCTTTTTTTAAATGAAATTCCACACTGAGCTAGCTCTTGCGGAATGCTTTTCAGTGCACCCCTATACTAGGCCCCGAAAACGGTTCTGAGTCACTGAAAAAAACCGAAAACTAGCAGTGCTATCAGTTTTTTAGAAAAAGATTGACACATCGAAAGCAACAATTGCTTTGCTGTTGTGGCACTGAATAATTGTTTCATCAGCTAATTCCTAGAACATAATAAGCTTGTGCGGTGAGCTTTTAGGTGCACTAGTTTGTTCTGTCTGGCAGTGCGCCTGGTCACAGCAGCAGGTACATGTTCAGGGGCATGTCGGTTTCGTGCTGACCATAATCGCGATCCGGGTACCAACAGTAAAATACTTTTTAGTTACATGGGGGACGCTTTTTTTAAATGAAATTCCACACTGAGCTCGCTCTTGCGGAATGCTTTTCAGTGCACCCCTACACTAGGCCCCGAAAACGGTTCTGAGTCACTGAAAAAAATTGAAAACTAGCAGTGCTATCAGTTTTTTAGAAAAAGATTGACACATCGAAAGCAACAATTGCTTTGCTGTTGTGGCACTGAATAATTGTTTCATCAGCTAATTCCTAGAACATAATAAGCTTGTGCGGTGAGATTTTAGGTGCACTAGTTTGTTCTGTCTGGCAGTACGCCTGGTCACAGCAGCAGGTACATGTTCAGGGGCATGTCGGTTTCGTGCTGACCATAATCGCGATCCGGGTACCAAAAGTAAAATATTTTTTAGTTACATGGGGCGCCTTCTTTTTAAATGAAACTTTGCACAAAGCTAGCTCTTTCGGAAAGCTTTTTGGTGCACCCCTATACAATGCCCCGAAAACGGTTCTAAAAGACCAAAAAACGTGAAATACTGGGACCAAAACCAGTTTTTTTAAAAAATAGCCCTTTAGACCGCATCTTTAGGGCATAATATATTAGTAGAAAATGTTCAGCAGATCAAGACGAATCGAATGGTTTTTATATTTTTGTCGTAGCTTCATTAAAAAGCTTAAAAAACACTATTTTTTGAAAGGGCCCCGAAAAAACGGTTTTTGGCCATTTTTAAGCCCTAAATGACCTCGAACCAAAAAAACAAATGTGATTTTCGGAATCAGCGCGGTCAGAATGGTGTATGATTCATTTAAATTGGAGAAACTTTGCATTCTAGTGCCTAGAGGTGGGAGGGGTGGGACGGTATTCTCAAAAAGCGAGTCTTAAAAATGGCTAATTTGGAGAAACGTTCTGCCGTTCCTGCCTTTATAGAAAAACTGTTCCGTTATTTTCACAGTTTGAGCGTTGGAAAATATGTCAAGCACCCTGTGAACGAATTTTATCTTCAACTTGCAATCATTCGCACGCACGCATCATGCATTTTCTTCTAATAAAAAATGGGTGTTTTGCAGTGTATTCAGGCAATGAATGGTGCACACATTCCCCACAGGACGTTCCGCTGTTTCAATTTCGCAAGCGGTAAGTTTTTTCAATCTAAAGTCGTTCTGAAAAAATGTGCAACACATGGTTTTAATGGTCCTACTTAGTAAATGAAAACCGTGTTGCATTGTATAACAATGTGGTACCGTATACTGTATACAGCAAACTGTGGTAAACTAGCAAGCAGCCCGAGCCCGATTTCAACATTTAGCACTCAAACCGACGCAAAATTTACAAAAATGCCAGTTCTTGAACGAAAATAGCACTTTCAACTCACCAACATGCAAGATGTGACCTTTTCGCATGGCCAGTCAAAACCAACTCTCATTTTCTCTTGGTTTTTCAGCGCAATTATACCCAAAAACAGCAAGAACGTGCAAGCTTCAGTAACAAATGGAAATAGTCGTATCAAGTAAATTTCGCATGCATTAACGTGCATTAGCAGGTAAATAAGCACTTATATAGGTGCTGGAAAGCTGCACTTTTGACAGAAGTAAAATTGAGCATGCGAACAAAATAAGCCCCGTTTTGTGATCTTCAAGAAGCCATTGTTAAAATTTTATTCAATTTTCATCGGTATTTTAATATTGAACGCAACCAATCGTCAACAAGTACAGTACAATTGTCATTTCTGCATGGTGACAGAAAAAGCAGCAAACAAAAAAGCGCAAAACAAAACGTCAAGCCACGAACAAACCAATAACGTATTTGGCAATGATATCACACAACAGATCTGTACCGACAAAAAAACAACAATCCTAACAATCCTAACATTCAAAAAAGCACAGAAAACTAGCCCAACAATCTCCAAGTACATATACCCTCCGCAACGTACACGTTCAGTGTAAAAACCAAGCTTGAAACAAAATTATCACATAGATCACAAACAATGCGACAGAAACAACAGAACACAAAAAAAACAATCAAAGTGAATCACTGTGTGGCCAGTACACTGTCCAGCCACACTGACGGACATTTTGTTGCCTTTGAAACAATGGGATCAACCACAGCCCGAAATTATAAACAATTGACGTGACCACGATTAACAATTCAATATGTCACGAACAATAAACACACAAAACACAACATCATTGCCTAAGACAGGTTCAACTTTGCGAACTGTCGCGCAGCCTCCATGGCCGCGTCAACGCCCTGCAAATTGTCGCCGGTGCACTGAGCGCTCGAGTCGCTGCCGCCGGATTTGCCGTTGATCGCCGTCGAAACCGACTGAATCCAGTCCTTCGCCGTGAAGCCGCGGTCGATGACGTCCTGTGGAAAGTGAGTGTTTAGACACTAGGGAGAACGGACGAACGTAAATTTTCATTTCGCAATACTTTCGGATGCCCGCTCAGAAAAACGCAAAGAACGCCGCCGAGTAGGGCGCCCATAGAGTTTTCGCTGTCTTTAAGTGCCTATACACGCTTCGGGCGGGAGTCGATCCCCCCGAACGCACAGACGATATCGGTCTTATGACAAACAACAACTCATCTTCTGTGTGGATTCTTGAGCAGTTTTGCTGACCAAAAACATCACACACCCTTTCAAGTGCAAATGGAATGGAAAAATTGGACAAAGATGCGGAAAATGGATAATCTTAACTTATTGATTCTAAAACCGATTACTGGTAACGCTGTTTCTGCAAATACTCAGTCGTCAAAAATAAACAACTGAAGCCCGTCTGAAATCTCATGTGATCTCACCTTGCTAACAGACGCAAGACACATGACCTTGCCGAACTCCGGATCGCACGAGAACACCATGGCGGCGGGCAGTTTCAGCTGCTTCAGTGCTGCATCGAGCGACTGAAAAAACACTGCGTTTAAGCGAATTGTTGCATTTTTGGAAAAGAATCTCCACAAAAAGTTGTTTAAGAAATGTGTGGATTAATAAAATGTGCCCGAAATTCTATTTTTACCCCAACGCCGACCTTTGAGACGCCGCCGTCGCTGAATTTGTGCACCAAAAATGCCACACCGTCATCCAGGCCACCGGCCAGCTGTTTAGCTTCGTCTAAGATCTACAAAAAGACGATGAATCAAGAAAATACCGATTATTTGGCGACCAGTTTGACCGATTTGTTCATTTCACGCACAGACTGAGAAACAGGAAAGATTTGCTTAAAACTCTTGAGTTCTTTAAAGCGACTCAGAAGACTCAAAAATTGTAGTCCTGTCCAGGCATGTGTAATGTGCATTGTTGCACAATACCCTAGCGGATGGATCAGACCTTCACTGTGCACGTGCTGTCCACGCGCCGCGCTCCGGCCTGATCATTGGTTGACCACAGAACACGGGCAAGCACGGAGGCTGACCGTTTAACGTTGGACGCCAGCTGTGATTTGGACGTAACGCGTGTGCACGCTGGATGAACGCAATGGTGAAACTGACTCTAATGATTTCTTATACTCATAACGCTATAACTGCAATTGTGATTCCTTGTTCTCTATCGTATCTGCCACTCTTTTGTAATGATTCTAACTAATCTCTATACTTTCTACACTCTTTTCACAACTGCTCCCTGCCACTCACTCCCTCCATTATCTAGGTTCCAAAACGGGGGGGGGTACAATTCCGGCCCGCTAATTCCGGCCTGAAGAGTTCCGGCCCGCTCATTCCGGCCCGAAGAATTCCGGCCCGAAGAATTCCGGCCCGGAGAATTCCGGCCCGAAGAATTCCGGCCCGGAGAATTCCGGCCCGAAGAATTTTCGCCAGCACGAACAATATTAAACCACGAAGTGATTTTTGGTAATCAAATATCGATGTTCACATGCTACAGTGTATTTTCAAACATGTTTGGAAATTGACTTTAATTGATGTTGTTAGTTGATTTTTTGAAAAGAGGAACCTTTTTCAAAATAATATATAAAAAAGACTTTCTTTAATCACGAGAACCAGGATTTGTGAACCATCACTAATTAACTGATTTTTGTTTGTGCTGTTTTGTATCATTTCTGCACTATTTGATCTGCGTGATCATGCTGGCTAGTGGCTGGTTTGCATTTTCGTTATTTCAAGCGTGACTTTTTTTCGGTGCTTCAAAAAATGTCTTTTTAGGCAAATTTCGATGGGTGGGTGTTAAGCAAATTTCGAGGGGGGAGCACTAATGCAGAAACACAAGTCATTATGTTGAACTTGCTAGAACAAAAATACCGTATTACCCCCAATAAACCCACATGGGGGATTAATACGTCAGCGACTTTTAGGGGGGGGATTATTGGTGGGGGGGGGGGGTTTATTTACAAAAAAATTCTAGGGGTGGGGGTTTGTTAAAAAATGGCAAAAATACCTTGCATGGCAGGCAAGAAAGTCGCAGAAACTTCTACTCTACATAGAAATTTCCTTTTATAACAGCCTTTTGTAATGAAATTACTATTAACTCACCCATTTGGGGCCTTTGGTAGCACAATTTCATCATTTTCACTGCAACCAGCCACTGAATTCGCTGGGTATGTGTTTCAAACAGGTCTCCAATAATCCCCCATGGGGGATTATTTGGGGGGGGGGGGTTATTCGGGAACTGGTCGGGGGGTGGGGGTTTATTGGTGGGGGTGGGGGATTAATGGTGGGGGGGGGGGGTTTAGTGGGGGTAATACGGTACAAGCCCAAGGTATTATTCTGCACGGCTAACAAAGCTTCAAACTATCTGTATGAATTTATTTATTCACGTTGTGATTGTGAATAATTATTACCAATCGATATTTGATTACCAAAAATCACTCCATTGTTTAATATTATTCGTGCTGGCGAAAATTCGTCGGGCCGGAATTCTCCGGGCCGGAATTCTTCGGGCCGGAATTCTTCGGGCCGGAATTCTTCAGGCCGGAATTCTTCGGGCCGGAATGAGCAGGCCGGAATTCTTCGGGCCGGAATTTCGCGGGCCGGAATAGTACACGAGCCTTCCAAAACCTATATAAAGGCGAGAGTTGGTGGCCGAGATCAGCTCTCTACCCAAAACTCTGCTCTTTGATACAGTCCAATATTATACTGTCATTTCAAAATGTGAATCTTATATCGTGTCCTTGCCTTGTATTTTGTGTGTGTCTCTGTGTATTTTATGAGGCAATACGAGGCAATAATAATAATAATATTTGTGTGCTCCGATCTTCGTCTTCGCTGGACTTTGTAATTCGACGATAACGAAAATCACTTTGTAACACGTCCAAACGGAGTTGTCGTTAATTGAGCGAAGCTGGGACTCGCCTAACTGGCTTGTGCAGGCTGAGATCAATTAGTGCCAACTAACTTTGGACGTATCGCGAGAGACAGTGCCTACTCTCGATCATTCAACTCTGCCCTGTCCGACACAAATGAGCACGTCTCAAAGGACACCCGGCACCCAACGTGCCCAAGACCGAAAGGTTGAGGGTGCAGTAGCCAACCCGGTAAAAGGCACGCCGGTGGGAGCTACATCTGGAGGTCCCGCCTCGAGCAAGAACGGGGTTGGGACTGACCCATGCCAACGTTGCCGCTCGACGAACAAAACTGATGCTGAGTCCTCCTTCGAAGAAAATCTCGTTGGAGTTGACAATTCGCCGAAAACCAAAAATGATGCCGAGTCCTCCTACCACAGAACACGGGCAAGCACGGAGGCTGACCGTTTAACGTTGGACGCCAGCTGTGATTTGGACGTAACGCGTGTGCACGTTGGATGAACGCAATAGTGAAACTGACTCTAATGATTTCTTATACTCATAACGCTATAACTGCAATTGTGATTCCTTGTTCTCTATCGTATCTGCCACTCTTTTGTAATGGTTCTAACTAATCTCTATACTTTCTACACTCTTTTCACAACTGCTCCCTGCCACTCACTCCCTCCATTATCTGGGTTCCAAAACCTATATAAAGGCGAGAGTTGGTGGCCGAGATCAGCTCTCTACCCAAAACTCTGCTCTTTGATACAGTCCAATATTATACTGTCATTTCAAAATGTGAATCTTATATCGTGTCCTTGCCTTGTATTTTGTGTGTGTCTCTGTGTATTTTATGAGGCAATACGAGGCAATAATAATAATAATATTTGTGTGCTCCGATCTTCGTCTTCGCTGGACTTTGTAATTCGACGATAACGAAAATCACTTTGTAACACGTCCAAACGGAGTTGTCGTTAATTGAGCGAAGCTGGGACTCGCCTAACTGGCTTGTGCAGGCTGAGATCAATTAGTGCCAACTAACTTTGGACGTATCGCGAGAGACAGTGCCTACTCTCGATCATTCAACTCTGCCCTGTCCGACACAAATGAGCACGTCTCAAAGGACACCCGGCACCCAACGTGCCCAAGACCGAAAGGTTGAGGGTGCAGTAGCCAACCCGGTAAAAGGCACGCCGGTGGGAGCTACACATGCAACACACGCAGCATGTGTCCGTTACTGTTTATCCATCTGACAGGTACACAACAACCGACCATGACTCAACCAACCATATTGCCCGCACGAATCTTGTAGTCTTTATCGAGTTTATCAATCTGTTTGCGGATGCCCTTTATGCGGTTTCGATAGCCGTTTCGCGACTGATATGGTAACACCAGCACGGCGAGCTCCTGCATTTCCAAGGCTTTTTCTAAAATTTCAGCAAGACAAACGAAGAAAAAAATAGGGCAGGAGACGAAGATTTTTTCGCTATAGCGGCTTGTTAAGAGTTGCACTCAAATAAATACAATAAAGTCCTGCGTTGAAAAAGCACGCTAACTGGCAACTTCAAGCAGACACAACCAATCAGTGCGCGTTCGATTAGAACAACGAATCAACTTCATTTATTAATTCTGTGATCTCGGCGATACGTTTCGCATCTTGTATCTGCACTTGACGTGATCCGTGATGAAACTGAACTGCACTGAACTAAATTCAATTTAATTGCGTTAATTGGCTCAACCTCAACACAAATCAGCAATCAATTGCCAATCAAAACTCACATCGAATAGCTCGACGGCGTGCTCATTCAACGATCGAATATCAGCGCGACTGATGTCCGTGTCCTGGCATTTCGCCTGTACTCGCTTGTCAAGTGCCTGAATGAAGTCTTCAAGAAAAACTTCCATTTCTGCCGATAAGAACCAAACTTCAAAAATCTCGTCTAAATCCTGACTAGAGACATTTCGAAATCTTATCACAGCTCCGCCGCAATGAAGCTCTCTGGTTTCCGGTTATTTTGTTTATCCTGATCGGCTTAATGGTTATACTAGTTTACTTTGATCGGCGCACATAGAGTTGCACAAGCACAAGAAAAAAAAACATTCAAATATCACGAGACAAACAATTCAGATTTCGCCCACCTCCAGTCGATGCTCGTATCGTTGTGCTCGTTGCACGGCTCGATCGGCTTCAGTGCCGGTCAGTGCCACTATCCGTCGGACACCTTTGCTGATTGCTTCTTCCGAGACGATCACGAAACTGCCGATATCGCTGGCGCGAAGGACGTGCCTGGCGAAGTTTTGGGGTGAACGGTATCGTTTTTGGAGAATGTATGGTTGTTTGGGCAATTGTTTCAATGTCATTCTTTGGGTAATGTGCGTTGGTTTGTGGATCTTTATTAGAGGCACCATGTGCCATACCAGAGCGACCGTATGATGTGCGCTGTGGTGCGACTACCGCAGCCGGGTACAACGTAACGTTGTTGCGTTGTACAATTCAAACATTTCGCAATGCAAAACAAAGCTCTGTCCGGTTGCGCTCAAAAGAATCCACACAATCGATTTGCAGCAGACAGCCCACCAAACCATCGCAAGGGTACGGCTCGAAAAACGAATGCTCCAGTATCCGAATGCGATCTTATCAATTATAACTAACGAAAAAAAAACTCCAACCTCCCAAAGTTATGTACCACAACTTACGTGCCACCGCAGAACTCGATGGACGTTTGAGTGCCGGCCGGACTAGTCGGGTCAGCAAGCAACGTTTCGACGGGCACACCGATGCTGACCACTCGCACCGGGTCCGGATAGGTCTGAGAGTTGGGACATTTTAGAAACAAATTGAGTTTTTTGTTGCGGTTTTTTTCAATCGGAAACTGGTGTGAAGACCGTTCACTGAAAAACCAAAACCAAAAACACTGCCGAGCCTCATCGAACACGGCACGCAGTCCCTGGACGGCCTTCGCCTGAGCCAGCGGTGCGTCGGCGAAAAAGACTTTTTCTCTTTTCTCGATCATCGCGCGCGAGATCTGCTCCGCCTTTGACACTTGCTCCGGCGACATTGCGGCCTGCATAGTATCTTAGGGGGCGGAGTCATTGGAAGATTAGGTAGTCTAGAGTTAGTTGACCACAGTTGTCAAACCATTAGAATTGGGCATGGCGGAAACCAAACCAAACGCGGATTCAGCTGTTATTTTGAATTGGGCATGGCTTTGTCATGCCAGTTTCAGTTAGAAGTTTTAGTGAGTAGTCCTAAATTCACTCAGTCAAAAAAGGACTTGAAAATGACAAAGTTGAGTTTAACTGAGTGAGTTGAATGAATGAAGCTGAGCCAAAAAAATAAAAAATAAAACCACTGGCATGTGTGTGCATTGCGGCGATTTTAAAAAAAATTGGCATGCTGATTGGCTGCTTCGTGCCGGGTCGAGCGAATCAATCAGTGAAACAAACTATCAAAATCAGCCAATCGCCTGATTGTCAATGGTGAATGGTTTACAGTTCGCTGTAAAAACTCAAAAAAACCCACTCACCTTGGCCGTGAAGTCAAAGCGCAGCCGTTCCGGCGCGACCAGCGAGCCCTTCTGATCGGCCTCGCCGAGCACTTGACGCAGCGCGTAGTTCAGCACGTGCGTGCCGGTGTGATTGGACATGATTTGGCGGCGACGTGACTGCACAAAATAGAGAAAAGCAGTGAAAAAAAACTGACTGTTAAAAAGTTACATGTTTTGTGTGTCTGTGTCAGCCGCAAACTGCGTTGACACGAGCTACGTTTGAAACGCGTACGCTGATTGGTGGTGCTGAACAGCATAATGCTGCCAATAAGAGCTGCTTGTGAGAATTGGCCGACTTACGAGACTGTGCGCTGAAACTGACCAATTTGGCTTCAATAGTTTAACTGCGCATAGTGATGCGTGTGAACTGTATTTCAGCACAATAATTACAATAAGTATTATCGTGCATCCACATTGATGCGGCGAGTGAGCGGACAGCGCATCACGCGTTATTTTACCCAATTGACCGGTTACATACCTCATCGATTGACAATGTCACGGTGTCTCCAGTGCGTAGCGTTCCTTCCATCTCACCCAGGTGTATCACATAGCCACCGCGTACCTGCACGTTTTGCACGTTGAACTCGTTCGCCTGAAAAAAAAACAGCTCGGAAATCAATGTGGATATTGTTTCTTCATGATCCTTTTTTGAGAACCACACAATGAATGCAGTACTTTTACTCGCATGCAATTCGCTGATTGGTTGAATCGACCAATCAGCGTCGACCGATACAGATGCACCTGATCAATGCAGACAACGCTAGTTTTTTCAAAACATTCCGCAAAAAAATTTAACAAGTTCCGCAAAAACACACAGTTGATTACACGACCACTTGGATTGGTTACATTAAAACCCGGCTGAGCGCTGATTGGTCAGTGCGCTGAAGCGAGTCGACTTCAGATAGCAAGATTTGAATTCTCAGTAATAATCCAAACAACCAAGCACCACTGTAAAATGCTGCACGTTTAATTGACTACAGTTGCGTTTTTGTTCGGTGTCGGAAAGAGAGAGAAAAACCACCGCCGGGCGTCAACCGACCGGTCCGCAGTTGACGACGCCGACATCGTACGTCTGGCCGCCCTGCTCCGCGTAGAAGCACGTTCGATCGAGCACCAGGCCGCATTCGTCCCCGCTGTGCACAGCGTCCACGAACTGCCCACCGCAGCGTAGCGCTCGCACGCGCGCAGTGCATTCGCGGAATGCTGAAGGGTTGGTTGGTGAAAAACACAGAAAGAAAAATGTCCCGTCTGTAGCGTAGGCGTAGGACTTTTGTCTACCGTTCTGTAGGTGGAACGTTCGAACGCCGCTGCGGACACGACACCGGCCAATGACATCTAATGGTCTGCTCTCTCCAGAGCGGAAGGTAAATTGGGCTCGGGGATGAATTGCCCGTTTCCGCCGGAGTTTCGTGCCTCATGGATTCCGGAACCGCTGCGCGAACCATTAAAACAAATAATAATAATGGCAGC
>JASANC010000621.1:0-10021 GCA_030248135.1 Theristus sp. LFF4_11 | reverse complement strand
AGTTACGTATTGCTAGGATTATGTAAACCGTGCCAAGAGAAATAGACGCAAAACACTTAGAACTTTTAGAGAGAATAGGTGCTTTGGTTAGTCAGCATTATTTTCTGCTTACAAGAGAACACGAAGCGCTTAAACGCGAGCATGGGCTTATTGAGAAGTCTCCTATTGTGTTGGCAACGTGGCGCTATAGATACGTCGTTGAGGCTGGTGTATATCTTGAAAAATAGTGAGCGTGTATTGGGAGTTTTCACCCCAAGATTTGCTCACTGGAACGGTGGCATTGAGTGAGGTGAGTTGGGTTCGAGGAGGCGGAGGGTGATTTTACCTTTGCTATGCAGGCCCACATGGAGGGTGTTGAAACACACACCTGCCGCTCAGATAAAGACGCCAACGCGTACTATTTGGGTGAGCATGATATCAACGGCAAATTTTCGCGAAGACGGCATAAGTGTTGTACTCGGTTCAAGCATTTTTGTTTGACACTAGTGACCAAAAGTATGTGGAAGATAAGCCTAAACAAAAACCAATTGAAGGATGCGTTTATTACTCGAGGCTTCTGAGTAGGGGAACAGCTGGGACTGGAACTTGGCCGCCGATGTTAATCAAGTCAACAAGCGCTGGTGCGACATTGTTGGTCTTGAGCAGCTATTTATGACAGTGCTCCCGGCTTTTTAGACAGCTCATTCATCCCGCGGATTACGTCAAAGTTGAAAGCAGCTCAACATGCATCTAATTGGTAAGAGCAAAGTCTTTAACACCACATTTCGCATGAAAAAACACACTGATGGCTCTTGGGTTTGGGTTGAAAGTTATGGGAAAACCGTTGAGACAGATGCCCAAGGTAAGCCGGTTCGTATAGCAGGTATTCAGAGATATAACGCAGCGAATGGAAAGCGAACTGCATGAGAGAAAGAAAACCCAGCTCCTTCAATTCTATCAATAAAACCCGCATGGGGGGGGAGGTGACTTGCATGGTTGGCGCACACAGTTTTTTTGTGAACGAAAACGTAAAGTTGATGAAATTGGGCGCCTCCAGTTGTTTGCCAGTTCATTAGGACAATACCAAACGTACAAACAACACTTCCATGTTCATCAACTGTAACATTTGCAGCAGGACAAAACAGTTATTGTTAGGTTTTGGGCAGCAACAGGTTCATTCCAAAATTTTAGAATGAATTTTGGCAGTTTTCGAACGTGCATATAAGACCATTGAGCGGCACCACAGCTGCATGCTCTGCTCACGTGCTCTCAGTTTGCCTTGCCCCCCCCCCCCCCCCCCGAGCGACCACAACTGTGAAAACAAAAATAGCCAGCCAAAGCCAAAAGCGGTCTATTTTCATAAGTTGCGGCGACAAAACCAGACGTTAAACTGCGAGAAACTACAAAATAAACGAAAAAGTTTCAGATGATGAGGAACCTCGGAGGGCCGATCATCATGAAAATGATGGCGTACGCTGATTGGGCGAACAACTCGGCGTCAGCGTGCGGCATGTGCAACATACAAGTGGCCTGCAGTGCACACTGCTCGCAGCGCACGTTCGTTCACACTTTTACATTCGAGAAACGTGCTCGTGTAGGCGACATTGTCGGTGACAGTTTTGTTGTTGTTGTTGTTGTTGGGATTTTAGGCGATGTTTTTAGCCAGGGCTAACCCAGAGAAGCGTACAGAACGCCAGTGAGTAGGGCGCCCATCGAGTTTTCTGTCATTAAGTGCCTACACACCCCTCGGCGAAGCTCGATCCCCGGAGCGCACAGACAACGAGTCTAACGCACTACCACCAGGCCACGAGGGTGACAGTTTGGTTGGAATTTCAGGTACAATGTACAGTCCTAAAAAATGTACACGATGTCTCAAAAACGCTAAACGGTGTCCTAAAATTCCACTGTTTTCAGAAACTTTTGATTTTCAAATTTATATAAGGAGGTCTTATACCGTATTACCCCCATTAAACCCCCCCCACCATTAATCCCCCCCCACCAATAAACCCCCACCCCCCCCGACCAGTTTCCGAATAATCCCCCCCCCCCCACAAATAATCCCCCATGGGGGATTATTGGAGACCTGTTTGAAACACATACCCAGCGAACCAGTGGCTGGTTGCAGTGAAAATGATGAAATTGTGCTACCAAAGGCCCCAAATGGGTGAGTTAATAGTAATTTCATTACAAAAGGCTGTTATAAAAGGAAATTTCTATGTATAGTCGGACTGGATAATTTCGGGCATTAGCTGATTGGCTGGTGCGTTACCGTAATCAGATTCAAACGCGGGCCGTTCAAATTGCACTTTGCTTTTTAAAATTTTTTAATTTTTGAGTGTTTGTGTTGATGAATGTTTGAATTTTTAATGGACAAAACTTGTTTGTGATTTATGAAATGCAGAAAAATCAAAAAAGTAAAGTTTAAAGCGAATTATTATTTTTTTCAGAAAAAAGAACGACGACGACGGTGACAAATGTAAATTAAAATTTGGCCATGAATGAAAGCTGCTGTTCTGTATTGTTAAACTGCAACAAATTGTCTATAAACAGTTCAAAGATGCAGAAAAACTAAAAACAGCTGTTTCCAAAGGCACAAATTCATTTTCCAACAAAGAACGACGGCGACGGCAACGACGACAACTAAAAATGTTGTTGTGTTGGATTTTTAATTAAAAATTTTGTTTATGGTGATTTGTTTTGTGGGAAAATTTTGAAAAGCAATTGGTTTTCAAATGAATATTCACTTTTCGAGGTTCGAGAGCGCATCACCGTCGCCGTCGTTCTTTTTTCTGAAAAAAATAAAAATTCGCCTTAAAATGTACTTTTTTGATGTTTCTGTATTTCATAAATAATAAACAAGTTTTGCCCATTAAAAATCCAAACATTCATCAACACAATCACTCAAAAATTAAAAAGTTTAAAAAAGCAAAGTGCAATTTGAACGGCCCGCGTTTGAATCTGATTACGGTAACCCACCAGCCAATCAGCTAATGCCCGAAATTATCCAGTCCGACTATAGAGTAGAAGTTTCTGCGACTTTCTTGCCTGCCATGCAATGTATTTTTGCCATTTTTCAACAAACCCCCACCCCTAGAATTTTTTTTGTAAATAAACCCCCCCACCAATAATCCCCCCCCCCACCAATAAACCCCCACCCCTAAAAGTCGCTGACGTATTAATCCCCCATGGGGGTTTATTGGGGGTAATACGGTATTGCAAGGCTTTACGGTAATCGCGACGATTTAATGAGAACCCGCCGCGCCACAACATTCTGCGACCCGTAATATGCTGGATTCCTGCCGTCCCCAATCACCACGACCAAACCTTCCAGCGGCTACGTGCTCGGCCTAACGACGCAAGTGTGCGACTTTCCGACTGAACGCCAAGCGTGCGCACTACGCACCGAAGGCATCTACAATCCGTTCACGGGCGAATGCAATCCGTGGCCGCCGGTGACGATGTCGACGAGAGAGTTGCTGCCGGACTGGATACCGGCCGGGATTCGGCGCAACTTGCTCGAGAAGCAACCGTTCAATTGTATCAGGTGTGCGTGTTTTCCAAAACGTAAAGCAGAGCGACACACTGTGTGCAAATCGGCAAAAAGCAATGTGGCGCTACAGTCGAACTCTAAATTGTAGGGAATCTGCTGATTGGTTGGTGATCGCGGTTTACGGTATGCATGCTTTCTGTGCAGGCATTATTGCTGTGGGCGGAGAATGCATGCATATTGCATACCGTGATCGCCAACCAATCGGCTGAATCCCTATAATTTATTTAGAGTTCGACTGCATAAAAGAGAGGCAATAAGTGGGCTAAAAGGACCGAAATTAGGGAGTGGGGACAAAATAGGGATTTAGACTCGGCAGACGTTGTCGTCCGTCTAAATGAACTTTAGCATACTAAAACACGAGGATGACAGACGCATGCCGTGTGAATGGAGCCCTAAAAACAAAACAAAAAAACTCACGTTCTTGCAGCGTCTCCGGCAAATGCTACTGTTGTTGCACGCCGTACCGCCCGAATCCGTGCGACGCGACGTGCGTGCTGCGGCCGTGCGCGAGGGGCAACGTGTTCACGAGGGAGCGAGTGATCGAGCTGAGACGCGAATGGCTCGAACAACGCGACTCGCACGAGAAATGAGCGAAAATTCGATGTCGCGCGGTGTCTCGAACAGAAATGGGGTTTTGCGAGTAATCAATCGAATGACATGTGAATCTTTCACTTTTGGTGTTACTTTGGCTCACAAAACCAGCTGCAAATGCAAACTTCTATTCTTGAAACGGCACATGGCATGGACATGACTGATTTATTTTTTTTGTTCGCTTCGTTTCGTTTGTCCATTTCACAGAACGGGTGTGTTTTACTGTCGCACGGTGGCTAAACCACTTTTTTTGCTTTTTCCTTAACGCTAATCTTTTTTATTCCATGATTGATTTACACTTTGCATTGCAAATGTTATCCGTGAATAGTGAATTGTATGAAAATCGTTTCTGCCCAGTAGCGAAAGTGCGGGGGGGGGGGGGGGGGGGGTCCAAAAAAATTTTCGAGTCTATCTCTATCAGACAGGTTTTTTCGGCTCAGCTATTATCTATCTAAAAAAAATTTTCAGCCAGCTATCTATCTAAAAATTTTTGTCTTCGAAGACATAAAATGAGTCAATTTTTGAACAAAATTGACCAGTTTTTGCTCGAAATTCGTTAAAATTTCGCTAATTTTAGGTAAAATACGCGTTTATACTTGATTTTTAGTGTATTTTTAGCATTATTTTGCTGTTTTTATAGCTTTTTAGCGTTTTAGCTATCTATCTATCAAATTTCAAAATTTTGACCGGCCCCCCCCCCCAAAGTCACATGGCCCCCCCCCGCGGCCCCCCCCAAAATTTGCCAGCTATCTATCTATCTAGAAAATTTGCTCCAGCTATCTATATCGGCCCCCCCAACTCCTCGGCTCTGGAACAACTATGATCTCTATCAGAAATTTTTTTCGGCTCAGCTATTATCTATCTAAAAAAAATTTTCAGCCAGCTATATATCTGAAAATTTCTGTCTTCGAAGACATAAAATGAGTCAATTTTTGACCAAAATTGACCATTTTTGCTCGAAATTCTTAAAAGTTTCGCTAATTTTAGTTAAAATATGCGTTTATACTTGCTTTTTAGCATGTTTTAAGCATTATTTAGCTGTTTTTATAGCTTTTAAGCGTTTTAGCTATCTATCTATCTAATTTCAAAATTTTGACCGGCCCCCCCCCAAAGTCACATGCCCCCCCCCCCGCGGCCCCCCCCCCCAAAATTTTTCAGCTATCTATCTATCTGGAAAATTTGCTCCAGCTATCTATATCGCCCCCCCCCAACCCGGCTCTGGAACAACTATGCCCCCCTCACGAAATTTTTCTGCCAGTGCACCCCCCCTCAAAAAAATTTGCTGCCCGTGCCCCCCCCCCTCACCGAGAAGGCACCTGACTAGGGTTGTTAAAAAAAAACAAAAATCGTCATTTTTGTTTTTTTTTTAATTTTTAAAAAAAAAATTTCAAAAATCAAAGTTGTGCTAAATCAATCAGGGAGTCCGAAGAACCACATATGATATGCAAGCGCCTCCCGAATGACACCCGTATGGCGGAACTTTGCAGATTTTGTTTTGGTGACCTCAATTACCCCTTTTCCAAACCGTCACCATGCCTCTTCTTGTGTTTTGACCTCCAAAACGTCACTAATTGTCCCCAGCTAAGCTAATGCTAAAGTGAAGACAAACATACCGCCTTGAAATTCGATCAATTCTTCTGATGGTGTCGCGACGACACGACACGAAGCAGCAACCAGACAACGTAGCGCTTGCAAACGGTGCAGCGAGCACAATCGGACGCTCTGCGAGGCTAATCGTCACCTTATCTGCATCGGAAATGGTAGGCTAAGCTTTGGGACGCTCAAAAACTTCATCGCAGATGTTGTCGAAGCCTAAAATCAGTCGGTAAAACGGCCGAAAATCGACTGCTAAAGGTTTTACGAGGTATAGTCAAAGAAAATTTTTGTTGAACTTTCGAAAAATTGTGCCAAAATTGAGGTTTTCAGAGCATATTAGAGGAAAATTTTTCGAATTTAAAAAAAAAATCGGCATTTTTGTTTTTTTAATCACTTTTTTAAAAAAAAAAAATTTTCATTTTTGTTTAACAACCCTACACCTGACCAGTACCGTGGGCGGGGGGGGGGGGGGTACACCCCCCCCCCCCCCAGAGCACCCGAGACCGTCGGGTGGGGGGGTGGGGGGGGCACCGTGCCACCCCCCTAAAACCGGGCACCCCCCCCCCCCCATCGTACCCCCCCCCCCCCCCCCCTCGAAAATTTGGCCGACACCCCCCCCCCCCCCCCATGAAATTTTGTCTGGCGGACACCCCCCCCCCAAAATTTTCTGCACACCCTAAAATTTTTTTCGAAAATCATGATTTTTTGTCTATAAAGTCCATAATATAAGCTGAATATATGATAACTTGACCATCTTCATTGTAATTTCAACGATTTTGCAGCAAAATTTAGCTTTTTTCATTCACAATTTAAGCTAAATTTTTTCTTGGGGGGGGGTGGGGGGGGGTGGACCCCCCCCCACAGAAAATTTTGAAAAAATGCACCCCCCCCATGGGACCCCCCTGGGGGGGTCCCACGTTACCATAGGTTGGACCCCCCTAGGGTTGTTAAAAAAAACAAAAATCGTCATTTTTGTTTTTTTTTTAAAAAAAAAAATTTTTTTTTTAAAAAAAAAAATTTCAAAAATCAAAGTTGTGCTAAATCAATCAGGGAGTCTGAAGAACCACATATGATATGCAAGCGCCTCCCGAATGACTCCCGTATGGCGGAACTTTGCAGATTTTGTTTTGGTGACCTCAATTACCCCTTTTCCAAACCGTCACCATGCCTCTTCTTGTGTTTTGACCTCCAAAACGTCACTAATTGTCCCCAGCTAAGCTAATGCTAAAGTGAAGACAAACATACCGCCTTGAAATTCGATCAATTCTTCTGATGGTGTCGCGACGACACGACACGAAGCAGCAACCAGACAACGTAGCGCTTGCAAACGGAGCAGCGAGCACAATCGGACGCTCTGCGAGGCGAATCGTCACCTTATCTGCATCGGAAATGGTAGGCTAAGCTTTGGGACGCTCAAAAACTTCATCGCAGATGTTGTCGAAGCCTAAAATCAGTCGGTAAAACGGCCCAAAATCGACTGCTAAAGGTTTTACGAGGTATAATCAAAGAAAATTTTTGTTGAACTTTCGAAAAATTGTGCCAAAATTGAGGTTTTCAGAGCATATTAGAGGAAAATTTTTCGAATTTTTTTTTTTTTAAAAAAATCGGCATTTTTGTTTTTTTTTTAATCACTTTTTTTTTAAAAAAAAAAATTTTCATTTTTGTTTAACAACCCTAGACCCCCCCCCTCACTTTTTGGTCGGCACCCCCCCACGGTACCATACCCCCCCTCGAAATTTTTTTTGGGCCCACGGTACTGCACCTGACCCCCCCCCCCTCTAAAATTAGGCAAACCCCCCCTCACCCGAGGTCCCGCTTTCGCTACTGTTTCTGCCTCTTCCATCCATCCATCCACTCCGCTCCACTACCAAAAAATGGAAACGCCGAGCTGTGGTGGATTGCCATCACACAAACGAAATGTTTCGCCTTTGCGGTAAAAAAATTCAAAAAAACACGACGACAACGGAAAAATGTCACTGCCTTTTTCGATGTCTTTAGCGTGCTCTGCTTTGATTTTTTTCAAATGACTTTTTTGTTTTTAACAATTTGGATGAATGGATGGATAGTAGACTAATTTTTGTGGATTTCATTTTCAGAATAAAAACAAATAAAGGTTTAGCAAAACAAAAGCGAACTTTTTAATTTTGCTTCGGCAGTCGAAGAACCAAAAAGGTAAAGATAAACTGGGAAACAAGCTCTCCAAATAAAGGCTTTTTTTGAGCGACGACAACAGTGAAAGTAGAGTGGACAGTGTAGTGAAGGAGCTTTTGGATTTTTTTGGTTTGCAAAAATGGCGGCGATCACATCCAGCAACAAAGAGATGTCGAGAGAAAAAGTGCGTTTTTGATTTCTTCGCCTATTGCTCGTTTTGATCATCTGGTATTTCTAAAATTTTCAACTTTATTGCATCAAATTCATTTTTTTGGTCATTTTTTCAAGGAAATTCCCGTCAAAGTTGCGATCCGTTGTCGGCCGTTTAGTGAACGCGAGAAATTGGAGGGCTCAGAGCAGTGCGTCCAGTTCTACGTGCAACAGAATCAGGTTCGTTTTTGTTTTTCATGATTTGATTTTTGGTTTCTTTATATTTTGTTGTGCGGTTTCGTCTTACTTAATTATATTTCAAATTCGTGCAGGTCTGCGTCACGGGAAAGACGTTTGCGTACGATTACGTTTTCGATCCGTCCGCCAACCAAGACGCGGTGTTCGAAGACTGTGCGATGCCTTTGGTGGAGCGCATTTTCAAGGGTAAGGAAAAGCAAGCTGCTTCGATTTAGATTTTTCGCTTCCATATTGTTGTTCTGGCATTCATGAAAAATAGCGAGTGTTTTTCAAGAACAAAACCGTTATTCTCCGCGAATGCAGTCTTTTTCTTATGATAAAAATGCAGCAGCAGTCACCAAGCATTTTGTTTCAAATCCACCCGTTGCCACACTGTTCGTTTTGAAAGCAGAAAGCTCGACGGTCAAGAATATTGAAATCGGGTTTTTCTCTTTTCATTCCGAATATGACTATCATTGGTCGAGAAAACCAAGCATTAACGGGAAAAAACAAAAACAGCGAAGAATGTCTTTTGAAAATCCATCAGTTTTTTTTCAATTTCAGGCTACAATGTTACGATCTTCGCCTATGGACAGACGGGCAGCGGCAAGACGTACACGATGGGCAGCGAAACGCAGAGCGACCAAGCGGCGCACTCCGCCACTCGCGGGCTGATTCCGCGCCTGGTGCAGGCGGTTTTCGCGCGGATCGCCGAAAACTCGACGAACTCCGATTTGAACGCCGTCGCGCCCGACCTGTCCTACACGGTGCAGTGCTCGATGCTTGAGGTCTGTGTGGTTTTTTTGGCAGTTTTGTCTTTCAAGATGAATGAGTGGTCCCCGTTTGCTGGTTTTGAGTTTTTTCCAAAACGCCAAAACTATACTTCCGTGACGTCTCACTTGACAACTGTCGTTGCTGTTGAGAACAGTTTCCGAAGAAACATCACGTTTTCGTTGTTGTTGTTGTTTCCGCAGATTTACGAAGAACGAGTCATCGATCTGTTAGGCGGAAGTAAACAAGACTCGCTGCCCATTCGCGAGGATTCGAACGGAGAAATATTCGTGAGTTTTCCCGAAATCTCATGCTGGCTGCTTGTTAGTTCTGGAACTTGTGAGCTCTGCACATATCTACCGTCAAAATACGTTAAGTTTTGCTGTTTTCAAATTTGCCGCACAGCCATGAACTAATTTTCTCTATCTGTGTGTGCAAACGCATATTGGGACACGTTTAATAAGAAAAATAATAATTTCTGGACAAGAAGATCAGAAAGCACAATGTACACTCTATTGCATTTTCTGGATGGACTGTATCAAATAACATAATGCTGCAACCAATGACCGTTGCGCCGCAATTGTGCGTGCCGCAGGTGCAAGGCCTCACGCAGCAGGACGTCTCTGACCTGCGCTCCACGATCGGCTGGCTGCAGAAGGGCTGCGAGACTCGCTCCAAAGGCGGCACCGCCATGAATCTGCATTCGTCACGGTCGCATGCCGTTTTCACGATCTCGATCCAGCAAAGCAGCGAATCGGACGAGTGCGTTCACGGGGTTTTTACACCTGAATTTTTTCAGAGACACCATTTTTTGGATTTACGGGTCAGAAGACAAATAAACCTCCTTGCGATTTCGCACACAACCCATTTTTCTGAAAACTTTCTTCTAAAAACTTTCGGCTGAAGTTGGCTGCCGATAAATCACGGGTACTATTGTGGACTCTTTTCTCAGAATTAGTATTTGTTTTATGCATTCCCAGTGTTGTTGACAGCCAT